>CM067363.1:65571856-65631856 GCA_034401795.1 Chaetoderma sp. LZ-2023a | reverse complement strand
TTTATTGCCTGATTTAAATATTAGCCACTCTGCCATTCACATTCTAAGGAAGTCAGCGTTTCGTGGATTATCCAGCCTTAAGACACTCGATCTATCTTCCAATGTTATCGAGTTCATCGGAACTGGTACCTTTGCCGATCTGTCAAAGCTCGTATCACTTAATTTAACAGGAAATTCTTTGAAAATGGTACCATTAGAGATCTTTGAAGAAATCCAAACCGATCATCTTTTCACAGGCTCGTTTCGATTTTGCTGCTTTGCCACAAATGTGGATAATTGTTTGCCTAAAAAACACGCATTTTCATCCTGCAATGATTTAATGGCGAGCAGCTTTCTCCAAATTACAATTTGGATAACGGGGGTACTGTCCATTACTGGAAACTGTATTGTTATTGGTTGGCGCCTTCTATCAGGCATCGATTCTCCATGCATTGTGCTTATCTGTAATTTGGCTGTGTCTGATTTGCTTATGGGTGTGTATCTTGTTGTTCTGGCATCTTTTGACCTTCACTATAGAGGCGAATATATAATCCACGACGTGAACTGGCGTGAAGGTTTTGCATGCAAATGCATTGGGTTTCTTGCAACACTATCTTCACAAATGTCGTTGTTTCTGCTTGTCTGCATCACTTCAGATCGTTTCTGGAAAATTGTATATCCGCTTTCTTCAAAGGTTCTTACCAGAAAAGCAGCGTGCATTGTTTGTGGAACGGGTTGGCTGATTACGATTCTCACATGTGCGTTGCCATTCTTTGATGATAAATTCTTTGGAGATTTTTACGCTCAAAATTCCGTATGCTTGCCATATCGCTTTTCTCCACTTTTAACTTCTGGATGGCAGTATCTTCTTGTGGTTTTCACTCTTCCTGATGCTGTAGGGTGTATTTACATAATTGTGGCATATGCTATCATCTTTCGCAGTATCAACCAATCACAGACTCGTGCTGGTATTCATGACAACGAGTCTGAGATAAAGATAGCACGTAAACTATTCTTGATTGTTATCACTGACCTAATTTGCTGGATGCCAATACTAATTTTTAGCTTGGGTGGATATATGGGTCTTTCCCTGAATGCGGATACCGTGGCTTTTCTTGCTGTGCTAATACTGCCTGTAAATGGCGCTATTAATCCATATCTCTACACACTGCACGCACGGTGTAAGAAGCGAGGACCAACACGACCAGTAGTCGGGTAAAAAAACGTTTAATGTGTCGTGTGGCCTGACTATCCAGTCATCCAAGCCTTAGATTAAGTGCATTGCAATTGAGCAACAGCATAGTTGATTGAGGCATGCAAACTATGTCTATGTATGCTGTAAAGCTGACATTTGGTCCAGATTTGCAAAATTTGCATAAATCAAATCACCTCGATTTTCTTTCCAAGTTCATAAGTATTGGTTTCAAATTGTGAGGAAAACATCCATCAATGACCAGTTAAATAGAGGAATCCAGCATTTGCTACGCCCAGCCCATCTCTAGCTAAGCCCCATCCACGCATCGGGGTGTTGTGCTCGATCGATACCTAAACTGCCTTACTATCAATTTCCGGAAAACTATACCGGTAAGCTGTTGAATATTTTGAAACTAATTTGACTGGGTGCTGTTTCTGCCTATTGTGTTCTAAATATCCAACAGCATGTTTATTAAAGAGCAAAGACACTACAATTGATACAATAATGCTTTAGTCCGTCATCAACTTGTCTACATCATTCATGACGGCATTGCTTATTACGTCATCCTGCACGTCACGTAGTTGATTATGACGTCTTATGACGGATGGATAAACTGGAAAGGTACACTTCTTTGTAAGATGCTGAAGGCCCATTTCAAGCCAAGCTCACAGTCGAAGTAACACATATTGTTCTTATTGTAACCATTTAAAATGCATTTCTCCCATCTGGCAAGAATTAGAATTGCTGGACCGTGTATTCTTTTCTCTAGACCCATGTCGCTTCTTTCAAGAAGACAAAGCGTTCAACATAAGCTGCAAGATACTGCAGAAATACCTCAAAACATGCTATCATTAATCCCTATTGCAACGCCACTAATTGTAATAATATGTAATATTATTATTAATATATATTAATAATAATATTATTAACAACACTAATTAATATTATAAAATAAGACCTACGTACGGGCCCTATATTTACACCCATGAAAACTGTCTGTTCATTGTACCTGGTTTGTGGAAATATGTAGGGACCTCATCCAAGCAAAATATTTTCAAAATATTCGCCAGCAGGCTTATTAAATAGTAAGACAGTGGAGTTTGCACAAATACAATGCTTTCTCATTAGAGTTGTAAAACCCCTGTATAAGCCCTATACCTAGATATGTGGACCAAGGCTCTCTAGACTTATAGCACATTCAACCTCGCACGGGCCTAAGATGTGATAGGAGAGTCAATTGCCAAGTCAAGTCGGATGCTTCGAGGTGTTCTAAGTTAAGACAGCTCTAGACTTATAACACATTCAACACGCACAGGCCTACCCGAAGAGAGAACGGCCGAGTAGAAAGCGAGTATACTCGTTGGAAGTACCACAAAATTGGCAACCACACCTATCCTGACAGGCTCGCCAGTAGTGGTTTCGTGGCCTCATTTCTATGTACAAAGCTTGTAAAATCGAAATATTTCTTTGAACATCATTATTATTAACATCATTATTAATAACATCATTACTATTAACAATATTATTATTATTATTACTATTATTATTATTATTATTATTATTATTATTATTATTATTATTATTGCTAACATTAGGAGTATTATTAGCATCATTATTATTAACATAATTATTATTAACATTATTACTATTAACAATATTATTATTATTATTATTATTATTATTATTATTATTATTATTATTATTATTATTTACATCATTACTATTAACATAATTATTATTATTAACATTATTACTATTAACATAAGTATTATTAACATCACTACTATTTACATTATTGTTATTTACATCATTACCATTAACATCATTTGTATAATTATTATTATTATTATTATTATTATTATTATTATTATTATTATTAACATCATTATTGTTAACATCAGTATTGCTAACAGCATTGGTACTATTAATATCATTATTAACTTCATTATTATCGATAGTTACAGTTTTCATTAGTATTATTGTTATCACAATTACCACGGACGTGCACACGCACACACTTACGCGTGCACTCAGTTATGTTTTCACGCACGTGCACACGTATCAATGGTGCATGTCTGCAAACAAACACACATATGATAACATGACCTTGACCCTTATATCGCATACAGTCCTACAGCGAGTAGCCTAATAGTATATCAATGTCCATTTATCGCATACAGTCCTACAGCGAATAGCCTAACAGTATATCAATGTCTATTTATCGCATACAGTCCTACAGCGAGTAGCCTAATAGTATGAATGATTACTGTATTCTGCGGCTGTAGTAGTAGAAATATCCTACAGCTGCAATCAGTCCTTCTTCGCTTTTGCCAACTGTGTCTTGTCCTCAGCCAAAATCCTTAGCTTCCTCAGGTCCATTCTTGACAGGATTGTACCTAATCCTGCTTTCTTGAGGTCACCTCGTAGCATGCTTAGCAGATTTATGAAATGACGTCTTCTCCTGGCTCTGTATTTGCTGGCTCCGAGTAGGGAGAATTCCAAGGCTCTCTGTGCTGGTGTGTCTTCTGGCATCCTTAGCACATGGCCAAACATGGACCATCTTTGCTGGCCGACTTTCACAGACAGCGGCGGCGTATTACACATCTTGTATAGTGCATCATTGGAAATTATGCTCTCTGGCCATCGGTGTCCAGTGATGGTGCGTAGGTGTCTGCGGTGGCAGGCGCCAAGTTTGTCTAGAGCTGTCTTTGGAGCTGCCCAGCTGTTACAGTTATACATCATCAAGGATACACAGGTTGCATTGTATAGACGTAGTCTTTTTACCAAGGGCATCTTTGATCTACGAATCCATAGCTTCCAGAAGGACTGGAAAGCTTTGCTCCGCATGATGCAGCGTGCATCAATGTCAGCAGTACTGCAAAGTAGTGGGCCCAAGATTTTACTTTTCCTCCATGGTTCGCCGCCACGGAGTGGATCGTCAACTTCTTTAGTGTCATGCTTTGTAGATAGGTATATGTGGGTGAATGCTGTTTTGGATTCATTCATAAAGAGATTCTCAATTTTTAGTTTGTCTGCAGCTAGTGGGAGAAGTTCGTCAAGGGGTTTCTTTTCCTCATCTATAAAGTCCACATCATCAGCATATTCCATCTCTAGCGGCATGCCCAGTATTGACACCGGGATGGGGGGGGGGGTTGGTCTTGTGGAATCTTCCTGCACGGATTTCAATGCAGCAGCCAGGTAACAGGTGAAGAGAACAGGGGATAGACCATCTCTCTGTGGGGAGCCGATTGATTTCTCAAACTCTACAGACTTCACCGACTTGACTAGTACTCTCAGCTTGGTGTCTGCAAGCAGTAGTCTCACTAGTCGTAGCTCATCGTCATTGCAACTGGCCTGTGGTAGTACATCTAGGATCTTTGAGCGTTTAGTTGTGTCGAAGGCTCGTGACATGTCAAT
The DNA here is from genome assembly GCA_034401795.1 of Chaetoderma sp. LZ-2023a. NCBI lineage: Eukaryota > Metazoa > Mollusca > Caudofoveata > Chaetodermatida > Chaetodermatidae > Chaetoderma > Chaetoderma sp. LZ-2023a. The sequence continues at coordinate 65,627,265 of CM067363.1, read as the reverse complement.
TCCCATTTTGTGGAAATCCCTGTGCACATGACTACCGACACAAGCATGCATTGAGCCAATACAATGTCTGAGCAGCTACGTCCACGTTTGAAGCCACTTTGACATGATCCGGTGAGGTCGTCGATTATGTCCCGGATACGGCATAGACTAACATTGAATAGGACTTTCCGTATGCTGTTATGGAGCACAATGGGCCGCAGATTTGCTGGGGGTGACTTCCTCGGCTTTGGTAGCGCGATAAGGATGCCTTGCCCTACAGCGTCGATGGGAAGGTGGTGCATTAAAGCTGAATTGATTAAGTGCGTGATCGGTTTTGAGATAATGTCACTTGCATATTTGAATAGTTAATTGCTCTTGCCATCAGGTCCAGATGCACGCCCGTTTTTCAGGGATTTCAGTGCCTTCTCAACATCTGCTGTATTAATTGGTGTTAGTAATGGCCTGTGGTCTCCTGAGAATGGGTGCACGGGCTCATCATCGTGGTCAGTGAACTGTTCCTTGAACCATTCTCGAATTGCCTCGGCTTTGCCCTGGTCAGTCCCGATAAAGTGTCCTTCAGAGTTGTGTACAGTTAGTGGTGGTGCGTAGTCAGCAACTATCAGGGCTCGGACTGCCCGAAACATTTTGTGGCAGTCGTCCGTGGCAGTGATTTCATCTGCTAGGGCGTCTGCTTGCTGGGTAGCAAGATCTTTTGAGCGTTCGCTAATGTCGCGCATAATGTTATTGCGTTCCTGGCATAGTATGGTGCGATCTTCCCCTTGGCCACTTTGATAGATGCACAGACGTAACGCTTTCTGTTCTGCTCACAGTTTTACAACGAGAGGATCGTCAGTATACCTAGTATGCAGTATATGAATGTCCATTTGTCGCATACAGTCCTACAGCGAATAGCCTAACAGTATATCAATGTCCATTTATCGCATACAGTCCTACAGCGAATAGCCTAACAGTATATCAATGTCCATTTATCGCACGGCCCTACATATATATATAGAGATATATATATATACTTTGCTATCCGTTCCAATCACCCAAAATGTGAGCCATTCGTGGGTCATTTTTGCAAACTGCAACCAATGCCCCATGTTTGTCTATCTGCATGTTCATTAGCTCATTTATCCACTCATCATCTGTCTAATATTCGGTGTAGCCATTATATTAAAATGAATCTGGGTGTTTTATTGCGCTGCAAGCCAGACTATTTTCTTATTTATTTGAATAACTATGTCAATCTGATATTATATACATATATATATATAAATTCCAATATCGGTACCTATTGTATAGATATTGCAAGAAAATAAGTAACTGTCTTTGTAATTCTGATATTACTATAGATACTTCCTGTATTGGATATTTCGACATTTGTAACTACGGAACTTAATACATTGAATTGTCTCCTTTTAAGTTCATTTAATCCACATTCCAGAGTGTCAATCTATCATTTGACGTCCTGTGACTTCAAAAAGTCATATCATTGTGACCTTTTACAGATTGAAGCAACAATTCACCTTTCCAGAGTTTCCATCTATCATCTGACGTCATACGACGTCATAAATCATGCCATTGTGACCTTTTACAGATTGAAACAAGAATTCACCTTTCCAGAGTACCCATCTATCATTTGAAGTCATATGACGCCATACTCACCTAAGCGGCGTGTAGGATGTCATAATCATTGCGTCATAAATGATTCTATTTGTCCCGTCTTTAACTCTTAATAGTCTGGCACATTGTACAAATTGTATGTCTCTACTATTTAATAAACATGCTGTTGAATATTTTGAAACTAATTTCCCTGCCACCGTTGCTGCCATAGGCAGCAACAATGACCAGTCAAATTAGTTTCAAAATAGTTAGCAGGTTACCTGTATAATTTTCTGGAAATTGATAGTCAGATAGTCCAGGGATCGATCGATCCCAACATGAGCGATGTGTGGGCGGAGCTTAGCTAAAGATGTGTGGGCATATCTAAAACTGGAAAGGGTCATTGTTATTTACAGGAATATAAGTTACTTATTCCAGATATCCCATGTCATTGACGATATGAACTTTGATTATAATGGGATGACACGGAAGAGTATTTAACAACTGAACCTAATTATTTTGTAACGGATTTGACTAAATAAATTATCTAAGAGACTGATTATTGAATGCACTAACAGAACAAAAATTGGCTCCTGAATCCTCCATTTAAAAATTTCTTTTGCAAGCACAAATTTATATTCCATTTGACTGGATGAATTATTTGAAAACAATTTTACTGCAAGACTTGTTCCAAAATCAATATTGAAACCCAGTAGACAGCATACCACATTTGTCTACGGCAGTCCTTGATCGCACACAATCATAAGCACATCTTAATCATAACAGCAAATGAGCAAATGGCTTCAGTCATTAGTAGAATGGCGACATGATGGGTGGCTGTTCTGATTGGTTGAGAGGTTGATGACGGCATCGCATGTGCATATTAGGCCATGCTGACATGCCCATATATGGTCAGATGGTGGGGCTTATTTTATCCATTTTGTAAAGGGACCGCCCTCCTTGCCATATATGCGCTAATATGTAAATGCGATGATGTCATCAAGCTCTCATCCAATCAGAACAGCCACCCATACTTTTGCCACATTTTGGGATGTAGATCTTTTGATATTTAACAATGTGTGTTTGGCGTGGCCAAATGAAAGGTCACGTGACCACTCAAGGGAGATCAGCATGGCTGCCTATGTGGTCTGCACTTCCCGAGGCATTGATATACTGACACGTGATAATGATGATTGGCAAGTGTAATGAGCCGTGAAAGTGTTAGGGGTGTGAAATATGTTAGGAGGCGCCGCCAAATGAAAGATCACATGACCCCTCATGGCCAATTAGCACAGCCGTTTGTACAGCCGCCACTATTGGAGATGTTGTTATATTGACAGGTGTAATGAGGTGCCAAATATCTATCAAGGAAACGCGGCCTGCATCCTGCAGGATCCTGCAGAAATAGTTCAAAGTGCTATCACAACCAATAATAATAATAATAATAATAATAATAATAATAATAATAATAATAATAATAACAGGCATTCTGTAAGTATAGCTTTGCAATACATGTCCCCTACCTGGTGATATAAATCTTCAGAGAGTGACAGTCGAAAACTCAATTAAAAATGTACGGTAGCAGCTGAAACTCGAATTTGATCTGTAACTTCTCATAGCAAAGCAATACACCAAGTTTCAGTTAAATATGCTGAAGGAGAAGGAAAAAAATTCCAGAAAGATGATATATTTGTATTTCATATGTCAAAAGGGTGATGCAACTCCATCACAAATTGACGGAAACTCTTGAAACTCAAACTTTTGCTGTGGCTTCCCATATCAAAGCAGTGTACCAATTCTCATTTGAATGTCTTGAAGGAGTGCGAAACAAATGCAGAAAACTGATATTTTTCATATTTTCTAAGACGAAAGGGGGGCATAACTCAATGAAAAATTGACGAAAATGTCTGAAACACGAACATGCTCTGTAACTTCTCATAACAAAACAATATACAATGTTTCAGTTAAATATGGTGAAGGACAAGAAAGAATTCCGGAAAGCTGATGTATTTGTATTTCATAAGACTGGATTGTTATTCCATAGCAAATTGACAGAAACGCATGAAACTCGGGCAACTGCTTTAACTTTTCATATCAAAGCAATGTACCAAGGACAAATGTCCGGAAAGCTGATATGTTTCCATTTCATAAGACGAAAGGGGGCATAGCTCAATAAAAGCTGGACGAAAATGTCTGAAGCTGGAGCTTGCTCTGAAACTCCCTATAATAAAGTAACCTACCAATTCTCAGTTGAAAACCTTGAAGGAGTGCGAAATAACGTGAGAAAAACATATATTTTTTCATATTTTATAAGTCGAAAGGGGGCATAACTCCATCAAAGATTTACGCAAGGGCCAGAAACTCGAACTTGCTTGTACCATCTCATATCAAATGAATGTACCAATTCTCATTTGAATATCTTGTGAAGAAAATATGTTTTGTATTTCAGAAGTCGAAACAGGGCATAACTCCACGAAAAAGGGATGAAAAAGTGTGTAACACCCTATACTAGAGCAACCTACCAATTCTCAGTTGAATACCTTCAAGGAGAGCGAAAAAATTGCAGAATACAAATATTTTTCATATTTCATAAGATGAAAGTGGTTGGGCGTATCTCTATGAACAATTAACGAAAATGTCTGAAGATTGAACTTGCGCTGTAACCCCTTATCCTTAAGCATTGTATCAATTTTCTGTTGAAGATCTTGAAGGAGTGCAAAAAAACTAATTTTTCGTATTTCATAAATCAAAAGGAGGCATCTCTCCACCAAAAAGTGATGCAAACACGTGAAAATAGAACTTGCTCTGTAATTTCTCATCACAAAACAATGTAGCAATTATCAGCTTAATATCTTGATGGACTGCAAGAAAAAGTGTGGAAAACTAAAAATTATTGATGAAAGGGTACATAACGCCACGAAAGACCGACGAAAAACGCTGAAACTCGAACTTGCTAGGTAACACTATAATAATGCAACCTACCAATTGCCAGTTTAATACCTTGAAGGAGTGCAAAAAATGTGAAAAACTGACATTTTGCATATTTCATAAGTCGAACGCGGGCATAACATCCATGAAAAATTGGCGAAAATATCTAAAAGGCTCTGTAACTCCTTATACCAAAGCAATCTACCACCTTTCCATTGGATCTCTTGAAGGAGTATGAAAAGAAGTGTGGAAAACGGAGATTAGTAGAAAGGGTGGGGGGGGGAGAAATAGCTCCAACAAAAATTTTACAAACTCGATCTTGCTATGTAGCTCGGATTACCAAAGCAATGTACCAATTCTCAGTTGAATATCTTGAAGGGATGCGAAAAGAAATGTGGAAAACCAACCATGACAGATGGACGGACGGACGGACGGACGGACGGACTGACGGACGGACGGACGGACGGACGGACGGACGGACATGCGTGCGTGCGTGCGTGCGTGCGTGCGTGCGTGCGTGCGTGCGTGCGTGCGTGCGTGCGTGCGTGCGTGCGTGCGTGCGTGCGTGCGTGCGTGCGTGCGTGCGTGCGTGCGTGCGTGCGTGCGTGCGTGCGTGCGTGCGTGCGTGCGTGCGTGCGTGCGTGCGTGCGTGCGTGCGTGCGTGCGTGCGTGCGTGCGTGCGTGCGTGCGTGCGTGCGTGCGTGCGTGCGTGCGTGCGTGCGTGCGTGCGTGCGTGCGTGCGTGCGTGCGTGCGTGCGTGCGTGCGTGCGTGCGTGCGTGCGTGCGTGCGTGCGTGCGTGCGTGCGTGTAGGTGGGCGGGCACTTGGGTGGGCAGACGGGCGGGTGGACGGTCGGGCGGGTGGTCGCGTGGGCGGGCGGCTGGCCAGGCGGATGGATGGATGGATGGATGGATGGACAAAACTATAGTCCCCCTGGTTTTACCGGTAGCGGACGAATAACAACTAGAGAACATTTACTGAAGTAACTATAAATCTGCGATGACTGGACATGAAGAAATAGTATAAGGCCTCTTCTAAACCATTGGACGTGTCTGCTGATGATCTAATACAAACTCTATGTCTAGTCACAGCTCAAAGATGCATGCTGGAAACGCCCATAGGTTTAAACTAAAAGGTCACCTTGACCTTAAACATAAATAAGGTGTGTCTTCTAACATGCTCTTTGAAGTTGCATGATAAAAGGCAGGTAAGTTATGTCAAACATGAAAGCTGGAAAGTTTTACCCATGAATGACCTTTAACCCAAGGGAGATATGAAGATTTTTATTGGAAATTATTTAGATCATCTGGCCCGGTTTGAAGAGAATCAGAGGAAAACTCTATGAGAAAACGTTGTCCAAATATTGTTCCCATAAGTGTACTATGGGATATGTGGCACGGAAAAGGTTGATCAGAGCCAATAAAAGTGATGGCGGCCATTTTCACTGTGAGTTCATTTCTGAAAAAAACACGAAAATTGGTACTTTTGACCCTAAAAGGTGCACCTGGTCGTCATTTTGAAATGTTTTTTTTAAGCCCAAACATTTCATTCAATGTAAGCCTCTCAAGCATCTTGCCTGGGTAAATGGACGTAATCTATGCCAAAAGTGAAAACTGGTATCGTGTGACTCTACTGGGTGGCCTTGAACTTGAGCTAATCACTCCAAAACATCACCATTGGTTCTGGTATGTGCAATATACCTTCAATAAAGTGTCCATGAAAATCAAGGCAAAGCCCTGAAGTATCTAATAACCGAGACATCTGCAAAGTTTGTGGACGGAGGGTTGGGGATGGTTTCAGAATTTATAATTTCATTCAGCTTGTCTGGGTAAATGGACGTAATCTATATAAAAAAACGAAAACTAATATCTTGCAAACTTTACTGGGTGATATTGACCTTGAGGCCAGATGGCATCGAAACAATCACCATTTGATCCGGCATACCTAATGTCAATTAACCAATAAATTTGCAAAGTTAGGTGGATGGTCCAATACCAAACATTTCACTCAATCTAACAATTTCAATCTCCTTGTATGGGTAAAGGGGATTAATCTATGCCAAAAACGAAAACTTCTAATTTTGAGACACAAGGAGTGGCCTTCCACCTGGGTCTGTTACGAAGGAGTGGTCTAAGCATGAAAGGACATCACAAGGTATCGTCTAATATGTTCATTAGTCTTCTGTGATAAAGAGTTCATTTCTGCCAAACAAGAACGAGCAATTTTGATGGCCAATGTGTATACTTTCGCCTGGGCTGTGCCCTGCAGATCAACCACCACCTTTAGGACCCCAAGGGTAACATCCTCAGCAATAGACTTTTCCACTTTATCCATAACAAGCATATGACGTCATAATCAACTATGAGACGTGTAGACTAACATCATAATGAATGACGTCATTATGACGTCATGAATGACGTGCATAAGGTTGTCACGAACGCATATTTGAAGACGAACTATGCCTTGTTGTACGAAGTGTACGTCTTTACTATTTGCTAAATATTCTGTTGAATATTTTGAAACTAATTTGACTGGACGCTGTTGCTGCCATAGGCAGCAACATCGCCCAGACAAATTAGTTACACAATATTCAACAGCTTACCTGTATAGTTTTCAGGAAACTGATAGTTAGGGCATTCCGGTATCAATACATCCAAACACGAGGGAGGTGTGGGTGGAGCTTAGCTAGAGGTGGGCGGGACATAGCTAAAACTAGAAAGGTCCTTTATGGTAGTGATCTGATCAAAATTCTACGAATAGTCGTAGCTCAAAAATCCATCATGAAACTCCCCATTCATTCCCCATGGTGCCACTTTCCATGTGTTGGGGCTCAACGGTCAAGGTAACAAACATCTTCAGGATCCCACAGAGTATCATCCTGACCATGTACGGTAGTGATCCCATGACAACTCTAGGGATAGTCTCGCTTCAAAGATTAATCATGAATATTCCCATACTTTTCCTATGTCAACACACATCTCCTTATCCGCTTGACAGATGTAAACAAAATTTACTTAGAATTACCATATGGAAGCTATAGGATTCTAGCATGCTGGGATCCAGATCTTCCATTCAGAATTGTGCTTGGTAGATTGTTTGGGAGAAAATTCTAGCTTTTATGAAAACTTTACCGGATATTGTCATAATGTATCTCGTCCTTAAGTACCTAATTGATGAATTTTATCGAGATTTGACTGGAAGGATCCTACTGTAGTAAAATTACGCACCCTGTCATGCAAATGGTTAAACAACTAATGGTTCAGGTGAGCGTCACATGCCCTTCTTGGGCCTCTTGTTCATACAGTCTTGCTGTCTCTGAGAGTTGGCTTTGTCTTAGCCATTAACAATGGGCAGTATTTAGCACAATTAAAATTAATAGCACAAATTATCATTCAAAAGGACATTGAATGGTAACATCTCTCCGAGGTAATTGCTAAAACAATTATTGAATCTGCAAATTAATGGCTAGTTCATAATTGCCTGGGGGGCAGAATTTACTTATTACTATAGCCCTGCTGGCTAGGAGCCTGTGCAGCTTTAGCACACACCAGGATTTCAGTTGACAATATAAACAAGTGCACCACACTATAATTGCAACATATGCTGTCCTAAATGTAACAAATTGACAGACAGACTAAGAAACTGACATGCGAGGCACAATTAAAATGCCATTTAACAGAATTTCGTCGTCCTCTTAAACAGTCACAATTTCTTGAGCATACTTGTAGGTACACGATTCAAAAGGCTGTTTGTTGAGTACCGTTTTCAGATGAAAACTCACTGAAAATGATTATAAAGATTATGCTAACCATTTTGGTCGTCCTCGCGTTTCCAATGTCTCAATTACAACACAACAGATCTAAGCTGTTGAATATTCTGAAAATAATTTGACTGTCAGCTGTTGTAACTCCCAGTCAAATTAGTTTCAATATATTCAACAACATATTCCTTAAAGCAAAAATAATTTGTATTGTATGGTCTATAAGGATGAAAGGGTTAATGTAGAATATGATTTTAATTAACCCTTTCAAAATACAGATCAGATACTATAATGTTTCGAAAGGTTTTAATTTTGAAATGATTTTGATTGGCCGAATGTTGCAGCTTTAACATACAACCAAAAGATTAAACAAAAATGGAAACAAGTATGTGGATTCCAGTTGTGAATATTGTTAAGTTGCACTCCTGCACTAATATTGTTGAATGTAGTGATTATATATGCATTTTATCAAGTGTAAATAATTCATTCTGCTATATTTAAGAATCGTTTAATATCAAGCATACAATGTATTATTATGTGTTTATTACAGCACCACGACCCCCACCCCGTGTTCATTACAGCCACCGCCCTGTGTATGAAGGGGTGGCGTATGGCGGTGGGTGTGTGATAGACATTTTGAGAATAGTTTTCAGTTATTCAAAGTCGCTTAACATGGAAAATAATGCATGCCGCCTGCGCTCAATGTGGCCCAGACAGTTAGTCAGTGGCCACGTAGCCACACACCCACCCCCCACTCCTCCACCCCAACTCTCTATTTCACTCGTGCTAGCAACTCCAGCTACCATAATTCATTAAATCCAGGACCAACCCACCCAGCGACTATGGCTACAGCATTGCCTTATACCTGTAGCACGAAATATGGAAGGAGCAGCACAAGGGTTCGCATTCCCATGCGTAAGGAGTACCAGTCGGCACCAGAATTCGTGTGGCATAAAACGCTCTTTCAGAGCACCCGTGTATTATAAATCAATAATCTCTTCGGTTTCCTATTAACAAGTTATTCTCCATTCGATTGCATGCGCTATGTCCAACACATAGGGGCAAGAACCGCCTAAAATACATCTTATAGTGTTTAGGCGTACACGTTTTGCCGTGTATGAGCTCGGCCATTTTGGAAAGAAATAGTTCCGTCATTTCCATGACGCAACAAAATGGTTGGTCATTATCTTAGAGGTGTATTCGCGGCATAGCACGAAGCTACGGCTCTATGTTTAGATTAAACTTCGTCGTGTAGTTAGCGGTGGAACACACAGATTTAAATGATACATTCAACCTGCCTATGACGAAACCCGTATTTGGGGGCCAAATGATGACATTTCTCTAAAACTGATGTAATAAATATAATGTTGGATATTTTAAGACTAATTTGATTGGAAATTGTTGTTGCGTATGGTAAAGCAGTTACACAATGAAGTTAGTTTCAAAATCTTCAATTAGTTGTATGTCATTGTATATCATTGTCCTTAAAAATACGCAAACGATGATTATTATTATTTTCTCATTGCAAATTATTATAATTACTCATGGTCTACAATTTTTACTCACCGGCATGTTTTTCGTATTACTATTGCTCACGATTTGCGCCACCTATCTGCTCCTACAGTTTCGGCCAGCGCCATGATGACAAACCAGGGAATGAGAGCTATCAGAAAATCTGTATTTCTTCCTCAGACCCATCAGACCAGTCATCCTCATGAAGTATCAAAGTGACCCGTTAAACGGTCAAGGAGGTATCGTCCGGAAACCAATTTTCAAGATGGCTGCCACTGACTGGTGACCATATTGGATTTCGGATTATCGTAAATTTCGAGAAGTTTCTTCACCAGACATATTCCAACGACCCTAGGAAGTGATCCGATAAACGGTAATGGAGATATCATCCAGAAACCAACTTTAACGATGACAACCCGTGGCTGGCGGCCATCTTGGAGTTTGGATCATCGTCATTTTCGATAGTTTTTTTCTCCAGACCTAGTCCAACCACCCTATGAAGTTTCAAAGCGATCCGATAAATTGGAATTGTTAGGATTGGTCAACTTAACCCTTTAATGGCCAAGATTGGTAAAGAAATTCTAAGATTTTTCTCATTTTTTCAGGCCAACAGGACTATTTTTAGAAATCACCACAAGATTAATTGACAGGATTTCTTATCAATTTAGCCAGCTATTCCAGTGGTAAATGTTCAAAAATAGTCTTCTCTTGGCCAGCAAATGGGCATTCTTCAATACCAGAGGCTGTGTTACAATACTACATAGTTAACAGGATTCATAGACCTACAGAATGAAATTCCATACAGAGTCCATAACTAATTTATCAAATTTCAGACCAATTTTATGAAGCCTCCAATCAATTTCCGTCCAAGAAGAGGGGGGGGGGGGGTGAGGCATACTTTTAGTTTTCAATTTTGACCTGGAATTATTTTTCCAGGCCTTTCTTTTTTTGTTTTGTTTTATTGATAGTACGGTGCATGCTGTAACTTTAGTTAGTAGATGCTTCTAAACAATAGCTCGCATGGGTGTTCACTCCGAGTGCGGTTAATCATTATCTCCGCAGAGAACACCCAAGCTCCAACGTACCACAATTTAAGTTTAAAGATATAATATAATAATAAGAAAAAGACAAGGTATATATAAACCATGTAACATACCCTGACGAGGTATTTATTGAATCACACCGAATTACTTGCGCACCCCGGGTAGATAAAGGGGTACGCAACACGTATCTCCTATTATTTATTTTAAAATATATATTTGCGGCCCGTTACTGCGGGTCCACAATGGGCAGCTCTCGCTGGCCCCATATCCGTACTGACGTCTGAGACAGGAAGAAAAGTAATAAGAAAAATAGGATATATAATAATAATAACTTAAAAGTTAGTTTATCAGGCAGCTGAGACTGCATGACGGGATTATGACATTATTGCACTGCGGGATGTTGTATTCTTTACATCGCCCACGACGTTCTTACAACATCGGAGTCTGCAGTGCTCATTTCGTGTGGGACGCAGCCGGGCACTGAAGTGTGCGGCTGTGTCGGATAACCGTAGTCATCCTAGGGACGGGATTCAATTGATCTAACATATATAATAAGAAGAAAGGTATTTCAAAAATAAATTAATCATTAATACATTTCCGCGAATCGCACTCTGGATGTTTCTGCTGTATCACACATGATCACGCCTCTGCAGCGAAATTTCCCCATTGATTCTGGGTCCCGCGACTGACGCTGGTGGGGCGCGGTGGATGCACTGTCATTGCTGAGATGCTTTCACTATTACTGGCACGGTCGGAAATATCCTCCTGTGACGCGTACTGTAGATGGCGCTGTAATGCATTCCTTATATCCACATGATCTCCCGTAACTGGATAAGAGGGCATATGCAGGAGATTTGTTGGCTGTTGTCTGTTGATGATAATGCTGTTGTACTTTTAATTATAGGAAGAATGGCTCGTTAACCCTGTCTTAATTCCGTGCATTTAGCAGCCTTCGGTCAACATAGAAACGTGGTACTACTTTTTCTTTGCGGAGCCTCACCTTTTAATTAGCGTGAGGCGGTTCTCCAGATTGGATGCTTATAAACGTGCCTGTTTTAATTTTAGGTTGGAGCGCTCGATGGGGGTGTGTGGGAACCAGGGGACGTCAGCAGTAATTACCCGGACTCACCCTCGCCACTTCTCCATCATGCTGTGGTGGTTGCGTCTTTGGGAGGCTCTTTTGTTTAAAGCGTTTGATCTAACTTTCTGGAAATAGCGGTAAATGTCACGTGGCTCTAAAAACACGTGGTTGATTGGAAACATATATGCTGTTTATGGCAATGGCCAAAATGCTGTTTCTGAGGTGTAGTCGGTTGTAGATACGAGCGATAGAAATATATATGTTACATCAAGATCTTTATAATGTACCGTATTTGCGTGAGTTCTTTAGCATGCGTCTTGGTATGTGTCTGTAATAGGTAGTTCGCAGCCCGTGTTGATTATAGACTGGAACACAACGAAGAGAATTTTTGAAATTCTCCGGTAATTTTACTGTCAGATTTTTGATGGCGCTTTACCGGCCCGTGCGCTACTGATTTGTAGCACTGTAGAGCAGTTGTGTTCTTAATCGAAAAGTTAACAGTAAAGTTGTAAGTAATTTGATGTGTGGTGTAAACAGATCTATTCAGGCGATAGATCAACGTTACTGATCCCGTCAAGACAGAGTTACTTTAGAATGCAGATTACCTGTCAGATGCTGCCGTAACTTTGATCAATCCATTGTAGAATTCAACTTTTCCGTAGCAAAAGCCTACTCGTGACTGACGACAATGCAGCATCTTGCTCTCTTAATAATATCGGCTGTTATTACACGTAGATGAAGTATGTAGATTTAGATGTGTCCGTGCGACGTCGGGAAAAGGGAAAGGGGAGGATCGTTGGACAAACGTTCCTCCTGTGACGCGTACTGTAGATGGCGCTGTAATGCATTCCTTATATCCACATGATCAGTTCTCCCGTAACTGGATAAGAGGGCATATGCAGGAGATTTGTTGGCTGTTGTCTGTTGATGATAATGCTGTTGTCGGGATGTCCGGACTGCTGTATGATGCTGATGTTATAAGCGAAGTGGGCACATCCCAGTTTTCCACGCTGGTGAACACCAAGTCTGTTGTTATTTGCGGGAGGTGTAGTCTGCGGGAGATATTATTTCTCCCGTAATTTGTGCGGGAGGAATTTGTTGCGGGAATTTTTATGTCTCTATCGGAATTAATTAATACTGGTAGGTGCTGCTAAATGCTGTTGTTGCTGATGTTGAATGGCTTTGTTATGCTGAGTATAACCGAGCAAGTATGTGCTGTACACGCAATGAGGAATTGGGATGCCACCTCCTCTGTTGCAGCAGTCTCTCTCATATCTGAAGATTGACGGTCAACAGACGATGAGTGGAGTGTGAAATGGACTGGGCCAGTGATGTCCGAACTTGGTGTATAGATGATAGACGCCAGTAGGATTTGTGGTGTTGGTGCGGCGATGGATATGGGTGCCGCTTGGGTGGGAATGGGTTTGGCGCTTTGGGGGCGTGGTCGGGTACACCTCGTGGTATGGTTTTGCAATTCTAGACACGCTCAGGCTTCATCCAGCCTCTTCATTTCCATGCTATTCACCACATGTTCCACCCCACAGGAAAATAGCTTGGGTCAGCCTCAGCTTCCGCTTGTGGTAACTCTATGATGGGGGGGGGGGACATAGCGTGAAGTGGGTGGGAATGGGAAGAGATCGGAGGAACAACTTTTCCATCCGGTCCCTTGGACAAAACAAACACGAAATTCTTCAGATACGACTTCCCAGATCGAGTAGACCCACGTCGAGGAGGGATAGGGCGAGTACGTATCTCGTCATCGTCGTCAGCATTAGCTGCTTGTTCGCCCACTTTCTGGCTTGATAGAACCGGGGTTGAACTGGAACCGCGGTGCTCTGCGCTAAACGTGGGAATACTAATTTATGTAGAAATATCTGTCTGGGTACCAGTGTCACGAGAAACGCCCAGTCCGAGCTCCGGTGCTGGATCGTCACTGACACAAGGTTTACGTCTACCATCCGAAGCACGGATACGGTAGGTCACATCCAACGTCTTACCTACTACCACATAGGGGCCTTTCCACTGGTAACTCAGTTTACTCGGCACGTTTGCAGACCGTCGTGAATCATGTACCCAAACCATTCTTCCTGCTTCATACGGATCTCCATGCACTCTCCGGTCATGCCATGTTTTTTGCCGCTGGTGTGCAGTGGATAAGGTTTCTCTCACTAACGCATGGGCTTGTTCTATCCTTTGCCGCACGAGTTCGACATAGAGAGATGGGGAATCTTTCTCTCCTGGTATTCAAGGCATGGCCAGATCCAGGGGTAAGGCTAATTCATGGCCTAACATTAACTGAGCAGGGGTGTAGCCCATGCTGGAATGTACTGAAGTGCGGTAAGCCATGAGTACATACGGGAGCCATAGGTCCCAATCTCTACAATCAAGGCGTGTTTCCTTCGTAAGCATCTCCGCAAGAGTTCTGTTGAATCTCTCTACCATCCCGTCACTCCGGGGGTGGTATGGACTCGTCCTTGTCTTGACGATATGGAACAATGTGCAGGGCTCTGATATGAGCTGGCTCTCAAAATGACTTCCTTGATCAAAGTGCAACTCATAAGGCATAACAAAGCGCCAGAACACGTTGCTGGCCAAGACCTCTGCTACGGTGGATGCCTTTTGGTCGGCCGGAGCAAATGGTTCTACCCACTTCGTACAATAATATTGCAATACGAGGATATATTTATTTCCATTATCCGTCATATTCAAGGGTCCGAGCACGTCGATAGCCACTCTCTCCCACGGTGCACCAACAATCTTAATTTGAGATGGTGCGATATGGTGTTGTCCAACACGTCTTTGGCATAGGATACATTTGGCAACACATGCCTTGACACAGTGGAATCTCAATTTGATACGGGCAACAGTCCTTTCCACGGCCAGATGCCCGGTGTTATCATGTAGTTGTTTCAATATAATTTCATGATAACTCTCCGAGACTACCAAACGGACATTAATATATAGAACGTTGTTTATTAATTGACATTCTTCAAACCATTGGTAATAATATTTCGCCGTGGTGGATAGAGGTGTTACCGATTCCTTAGGAGGACGTACCCCCTCCTGAATTCACGCGTATATAGTTCATGTCTGTACATCTGTTGTTTGGTGGTGTGCGATTTTCTCCAGATTCCACTCAGCACACCTCAATTCGGGGAACTCCGGAGATGGCTGTGTCGACTGTGTCACGGTTGCGGCCTTTTCATGTTCAGCCTCTGTGCCGATTCTGCTGAGGGCGTCAGCATTCCCATGCAATTTGCCGGGACGGTGAACAATGTTAAAGTTATAGGCCTGCAGGGATTGCTGCCATCTCGCTACCCGGCCCTCCAGATTTTTTAAGATCTTGAGCCACTGTAGTGAGGCATAGTCTGTGCGGAGTGTAAAAGGGTGCCCGTACAGAAAGTTTTTATAATACTTGACGAAATGGACCGCAGCCAATAGTTCTCACTTGGTGGTTGCGTATCTTCTCTCAGTTGTATTCAGATTACACGAACCATAATCCAATACCTGCTCTGTTCCGTCTTCCATGACCTGTGATAGAACTGCGCCGATAGCATAAGCTGACGCGTCAGTGTCTAAGATGAAAACGAGGTTGGATTAGGGTGAGCAAGAATCGTGGCGGTTGTCAAGAGTTCCTTCAGCGCCCTGAAGGAGCCTTAACACTCACTCGTCCACTCATATGGTCGATCTTTCTCGGTGATCTTGTAGAGGGGTGAAGCAATCTCGCTGAAATGTTGGATGTAACAGCGATCGTACTGGCATAGGCCAAGAAAACTCCGTGTCTCCGTAACTGCAGAGGGCTGAGGCCACTCTGCTACTGCTTTAGTTTTTGATGGCTGAGTAGCCACTCCATCACCGGATATGACGTGTCCCAGGAACTCAATGCTCTGTCTAAAGAGATGACATTTCTTCGGTTTGAGTTTCAAATTGGCCGTGCAGAAGCGGGAAAGCACGGTGTCCAAATTTATTAAGGTTTCCTCAAATGTGGGTCCAAACACTATTACGTCATCGATGTAACAGAAGATAGATTTCCCATTGCAGGGTGGTTAATACCTGCTCAATGAGTCGTTCAAAAGTTCCGGGATCACTGCACAACCCATCAGGCATCTTGTGGAATTGGAAAAGGCCATCCCTACAAACGAATGCGGTCTTTTCCATGTCAGCTTCATCCATGGCTACCTGCCAGTAACCGCTAGCTAAGTCAAGGGTACAAAGCAACTTGGCTCTAGCCAAGGAATCCAAGGCCTGCACTATCCGGGGTAACGGATAAGTGTCCTTAACACTAAGATCATTAAGGCGGCGGTAATCTATACAAAACCGCAAGGTTCCATCCTTTTTGCCAGCTAGCACTATAGGGCTAGCCCATGGAGATGCTGAGGGTTCAATAATACCAGTCCGTAACATGTCTTTCACCTGTTGGTGTGCTTCCGCTTCTTTATGAATGGGAACACATTATACTGGTTGTCGTATGGAGCGATTATTGCCTGTATCAATGAAGTATCGTACGAGATGAGTTTCTCCGAGATCCAAGTCTCGGAGGAAAAACTATCGCGATATTTATGTAGTAGTTTCCGAATTTCTCTTTTCTGTGATTGCAGTAATCCAACTGTGGCACGTAGATATAAATCATGTAAATGTTCGGGTAAATCATCAGTCTTCTGCGGTGGTGTGTCAGCAAGTGCATGCGATTCCAATGAGATTATGTCCACTAAATGGCCGCAGCGTACTCCGGGTTCCAGAGTGATGGGATCTGCGGTACCATTGAACACTCTAAAAGGTATGTTTTCCTTATTAGTAGTGTCTACTATTATGAGGGGACATGCGCATTGCGAGGTGATCATATAATCAGGATCGGGTTCCAGCATGGTGATGTGTGTGTTCCTGTCCTGGCTCAACTGTGGCAGTACTTGCTAATATAACCATGCACGTGTCGTATAATGATGACGTCAGTCCAAGATGGATTCGTCGGCCGTGTATGTCAAGTTCCTGTTGCCTGCAATGTGTGATGGATTCACTGGCCAAATCGCTCCATCAATGCTCGTTCCACTTGTGTGTAGATAGGTGTGTAGGGCCTTTCCGGAAAGTTTTGCGGCGAGATATTCACCCATTTGCTGATTGTTCCAGCGGTTAGTCCGAATTATGATCTCGAACCGTATTTTATAATTGGTCCAGTCATTCTCCCCACTAAATTCGGGAGGGAGGATGACTCGGCCAAGACTGCGGGAAGAATGAAGTGGCTGAAATCCGGGTGGTGTGGGTATCTGAGAATCTGATGAATATGCTGAGGCTGGTCGTGGTGCTGGTGGTGGTGTTGGTGTCTCCCGTCGATGCCGATGGCGAGGAGAGAGGACACGCGTACTCCAATTTAATGAGTCTGCCCCAGTTGTAGAGCCATAGACCGGCATGGGTCTATGGACAGGAGGCGGATTGTTGTGAAGATTACGGGGACGTTCTCCCCGAGGTGAGGACTGATATTCCTCATATGGTGGTGGTGCAGTCGGCTGACGGTCATGATGTGTTGTGTGACTGATATACCAGCGAAATGGTGGTGCCGATTCCTCCCGATAAAGCCGTGGTGTGCCACTTGAGTATAGCGTTGCACTAGAAGGGGGCGGTGCGGGAGGTTGTCTGTATTGTGGATTATCCCCAGGCCATATGGTCTCCCTAGATGACACGGGTGAACGATAGTAGTCTGAAGGGCTATTGAGATGCCCATAATCGGGTCTTTGTCGGGGTCGTCCACGATTCGGCCCTGTTTGTGGTGGCCTGTCACGGACGTCCAATATGGTTCTGAACTCTGTTCCCGCCTGTGAGGCATCCCGAAAGTTGCCGTCGCTAACAGGCAAAAACAGGATATAGTGCGTGGTTGTTGATTCTGCTGAATTTCCGGCATAGTCGGTGAGCATGTGAGCTGAAAATCCATCATATGGCGCTACCTCTTGATCGAGGGAATCGTCACTAAATGGAGACGGTATTGAACTGAGCTCACTATATGGTGTGGGCGTGAGTTCGCTGTGGTTGGTTAATGATGTTCTTCGAGCCACACATCGGGCGCCACTTAGTTAGCATCTCGTCTCGAGGTGACTGACCTTGTACGAGACTGCCCTGCAGGTAACAAAAACTGGCTCCTAAGGCCGGTGGAACTCAATCGTTCCGGTGGGGCTGTGCGAACATCGTCGCGAATATTAAACACAACTGTCTCATCCCAAGAATGTGTGTCACCAGTATGCCTGTCCATAGCAATTTCGTGATCTATGGCTTACAAGATTTGGTTTGGTGACCTAAAAATATAAGTCTATACAATGATTTTACCTAAACAATCATAAATATGCTGGATAAAACTACAGTAAGACCATACGAGAATACGAGACATAGACAGGTAGATGAACTTTTAAACATGGGCTCCCGGAGGTCCCACACAGACTCGTAGGTCCGCAGAGGTATACCCGCAAGGGAGGCTCCCGTCCACAAGACTTAACTAATTAACTTAATATAAGTTATTATACCTCCAAGCTGAAAGGGAAAAGGTTATCTCGGACGAAAAGTTATGTGCCTCACGCGGGCATTACTCCTAGTGCTAGTTTGGGTGAGGAGTATTATCCTCACGTGGACCGTCGCCGCTGAATCCTTGCGAGAGGCAAGTGCCTTGCGTGGGCCTCCGTCTCGGGAAGGTGTCGCCACTGCTTAAAGCGGGAGAAGAATAGTAGTCAAAAATGGGCCCACTCTGATATTTCAACCAAAAATGCTTGAGGAAGAAAAGACCATACCTAGTGAGATTATGACTATAGGGGTGTGTGCTGTTTTACGTGAACATGGGACGAGCAATTCCCAATGGATTCCCTCGTCACCGTCTTATGTGATTCTTAGTATGCTGAATTAGTAGTTGCCGCTTTATTTATGCAGGCCTTCTTCTATGCATATCTCGTCTTTAGTTTTTAGCGACAAGAACCATTTTAGGCTGAAAAGATACGGCTGTCATTGAGAACGGATGCCCTAAGACATCAATACTGAAGACAGCGCTCATACATGTTACTTAGAAAGATCTCCGAACTGGATAAGAATCCGGACATCCGGCTCCGTAACCACATAAAATGTTACAGGACACTGGTTACTTTTCACGAAAGCATTATTAGGCAATTGTTCTATCGGCATGGTGGGGGTGAGAGAGACGAATGCCCACCGTAAATGTCCTTCCCGCAAGGGCGTGGCAGATCTAAATATCATGCCCAGACATTCTTCTGGAATTCGGTGGAGATACGTATCTCGCCCGTCACCTGTCCTATGGAACTAACCATTTAACCTGTCATTAGGTTTATATACAAGTTGCCTTGCTTTGCACTGCGGTGCGGGAGGTTTGTTCAGTAATAAAAATAATAATTAATACATGTTTTCGCAGTGCTTCCTACATTGGCTAAAGTGCTAACTACTAAGTATCCAAAGATACAAGGGAAATGTATGTGACACCATACCCTGGCCATCACCGCTCGGAAACCCCAATAGTTTCCCAGAGTCGGATCAGCCCATGGTGCGGATAGAGACATCCAAATACTTAAGAAGCTACAAGGCTGAGTGGAGCATGAGGAGAGACAAACTATTGGAGATATGAGTCTTAAAGCAGTGCAGGGCTAGATTATCGCACTGCCGGAGGAGAAGAGTATATTACAGAGTATGCAATGAAGAAAGTGGCTCTAATCATTTTGAACCTATCCTATTGAGCTGACTAGAAATGGTTTAGTCGATAAAATGCCGGGCTAAACAGAGTTATAGCATGGACAGCGACCTCAGTGAAAAATTGTTGGTGGCGGGAGAAGGTGCTGCATATATAAGTGTTGCTGTATAGTGTTTCCTACGTGCACTGTAGTCCTATATGTTCAATAACTAAGCAAAACATATGAACTGATGGCCACTTGCCATATATATACATAATCTAACCAGAACAATCAAAACGGTATCAAATGATCAAATTTATATATATATATATATATATATATATATATATATATATATATATATATATATATATATATATATATATATATATATATATATATATATATATATATATATATATATATATATATATATATATATATATTAGTACAGGTTAACTAACCTACTATAGTGCGGTTAGCATCACATTGAGGAAAATGAGAATAACTATAAACAAAATACAGAAATTATAACTAGCGGTCCCAAGACTGTTACGGTACCTTTTTGTCATCGGGACCATTCTTACGGATACAATATATTTAACGAAATACATATAGAGAAATAATTAAACTGTGAAGTATAGTTACTTAAATAATTTGTAGTCATTCTTAAGTTAGGCTACCGTGTTACTGAAATTGATACGTCATTCCGTAGTTGACGTGCGATGATGCACTCACATGAAGCTGGAAAATTCCCGCAGGTTGGTTCCCGCAAGCTGTTTTCCGCAGACAAGACTCCCGCAAGAACACTCATGGTGGGAGGGGTATATCGCTCAGCACTGTAAGCCTAATGCTCTCGATCTCTGGATTGCGTCTCCATTTATATGCCTCGTGACGTCACAGGCGCAGGCTCCAACCAACCATCGTTCGAGCAACAGCCAATCAGCGCGTAGCTAATAATAGCGCAGCCAAATGTGTTAGACCATTCTAGATCTTCTGCGTACACGTGGTTATGACGTCATGGCAATATTTTGAAGATAATCAAGTAGGGTATTCCGTGGATAACTTAGCCATTTTTTAACCGATTTTGAAATGGTTTACAGATTTAAAAAGCCCGTCGAATTATCGTCTTGACTAATGCCAGATTTAACAGGAAGAGGTAATCAAAAAGGATTACAGGGCACCATCCCGGCACACAAAAAGCGCCATCCTATCTTGGTCGTAAACTACGTGCTCCATACAAAAATAACATCTAGACGCGCGCATGCGCATCGTGCGTTTTAACTAACTTAGTCGTTTTCGCAACGTGATCTCTCTCATAGGCTCATATACGCTTATGGCTCTACCCAGGGGGGCATGTTCAGGAAACGAAGCCAGGACGGGCGGCGCATACCCAGCTTAGCTGGTACGGCTGGTACCCGACTAGTCGATCCGAACCACAAGATCATGCGGGACATGCTGGACTTGGTACACAAATAAGAAATTCAGCAGCTTGTGTATTTGTTTATATCATCACAATACCGTATTGCAAACAAGCTAATCATATCTAATTTATCAAATCTATTTGAGTTTCGCTAAGTATTGGTGTTCGGTTATTAGATTCATTCAAATAAACTATAGCATACGAATATTCGAATATTCATGAAAGATTACAAAAATGGCTAAAATCGGATTAATTTTCAAAATGGCTACCAACATCTTGTTTAGTCCGATCAATGTTAAACGATCAATTTCTAGGTCCTATTTTGACTTGATTTGGTATTTTGACTTGATTTGGGGGCTCGCGCTTTAGGCACAGAATATATTTAGGCTAAGTTAGACAACAAAGTGACAAACTCGGTATCATCTACACTACACTAATAGTCGTTTTGATTAACGTCCATTTGCAGTCCGAGAGGAGAATTTTTTTCAAAAAATACTCTTGTCCTGCAAATGGACATTGGGTATGTAAAGACGTGAATTTTAGTGTCCCTTTAATACCACTGTGTTGGTCAAGTTGGTCAAGCTGGCCAAAAAGAAATCCACACTGGTGCTGAGGAACATCCAATTTATAGGACGACAGAATACTATTTTCGTAAACCTCACCTGGTAAATTTACAAAAATTGTCTTCTTTTGGCCTTCAAAATTTATAATTCTCTTGCAATATCTTGACCAATTAATCATGTAATAATATGCCAAATAGGCCTCAGATTGCATTTCACAGCATCTAGATTTCAAAATCGAACACTTAAGGGGGCCAGCCTAGGGCCTCGTACCGGTTTAAGCTGGCATTGCCTCTGTATCTCTTATTTCTCTCACGAATACAGGCGGTCTGCATGGCGCAGGGCGCATATTTGGCAGATGTCAACTCAAGAGCCGAGCACTATATTGTGGCTGGAATAGGGACAACTGTCTCTGGTAGGTAGCCAGTAGTCAACGACGTTCTTTACTTTTCTAATCAATATACATTTCTGAATGTATTTAAGGATAACGTAGTGTATGCCATGGTGGAGTAATGTCACTGTATGAGAATGTCAGTTGAATTACAGAATATTGATAATGGACCTTACAAGTTTAACTATGCCCCACCCACACTTCGCTCGTGCTGGGATCGATCGATCTCTGAACTACCTGCCTATCAATTTCCAGAAAACTAGTCAGGTAAGCTGTTGAATATTTTGAAACTAACTTGACTGGGCGCGGTTGCTGCCCATGGCAGCAACAGCGGCCAATCAAATTAGTTTCAAAATATTCAACATAATGTTTGTTTAATGGTAATGATATGCAATTCGGACAACGTGTTGGGTCATTAAGCGTTAAAGACGGACCATATCGAGTCATCCATGACGTCATGATTATGCCGTCATCATACACGTCACGTAGTTGATTATGACGTCCTTTGCCGTAATATGATAAATGGAACGGGCTATTGTTGTTCAATAGGTCGAAATATAAACATCAAATGTGTATTACAGTTAAATACTGATTCAAAGCGTACTGGTGAGGGATTTTCAGTTTTAGCGTAGCTACGTCTAGATTTACGATCCTAGCACAAGCAATGAATGGCATGAAACTTTCTATTCAAGTAAATGTTGATATCTCTGAGTGATCCATTCATCTCATTTGCCACTAAAACATGTCAAAATTTACCAACTTATCGAGTCATAACAAGTACGTGTGCGTCATAAAATGACAATTGTGTGAAGTATTGAATATATCTTACAGTATTACGTTTCTAAAATACTTTAGATAATTCAATGTGAAAATATATAGGTCATGATTTATTCCATATTGGTTATTCATCATAATGTGTTTTTTATTCCGGCCTGGAATAATCCGCAACTGATATTGTAACGAATTGTCGTTCATAAGACAAATGAGTGTGCTTGATCAAGGGAGAGAAGCATGTCTTAGTAAAACAATTGTAAGGATTGTCTGCCCTTTCCTGAACACTAATTTTCATCCCATTAGCACCCAAATGTGACTACCAATATCGTGCAAGGCATAATCTAGAATGTGTTATTTGCATATCATTTGCTATGCAGATTATGAATTGTACAGTTGTCGGCAAAAATGTATAGCAATTAACTCTTCAACAATAAATTCCCTGTATCTCAATCGCAGAGCAAACAAACAGGAAAGGTTTAAGGCAGCAATGGCTTCCAGTCATATTAATTTCAAAATAGTCAACAGAATATATGCTATACATTGTAAAGTATTCACTTTTTCATGGATTTGTTGTTGAAATGGTTAATGATAGAACTTAAGAAAACCAATGATAAATTTCAATGGCGTACACATTTTGCATAGCAGATACAGCTATGCATGTTGCAGAATGTAAAGCAAATGCTAAAATATGTTTAACAATTTGAGATGGGATACCTGATAAATTATGACTGACTTGTGATGATGATATCATATAAGCATTCGAGAAGCGTAGCTCCCAAAGAGGAGAAGCACACATGAAGCTATGTGGGCCGTATTGGAGGACTAATTTACCCTCACTATGGCTGCATCTAATGTGATGACTAACGCGAATAGGCGATGTCAGGACCCACACCCACCCCTCAAGATCTAGTAGTTGATGGACCTTTCCAGTTTATCTATCCATCATATGACAGCATATCACATCATAATCAGCTACGTGGCGTGTATGATGACGTCATAATCAATGGCGTGAGTAATGACGTAACAATCAATGGCGTCATGAATAACGTAGATAAGTTCGTCACTAGGGTCGCAAAGACATGGACATTTTACGGGAATTTTGGAACGTTTCCTTGGAATATTTCGGGAATTTTCAGAAGCCACGAATTTTGAGAATATTGGGGAACTTTCATTGTGAACACGTATACATGTATCATGGATACATAGACATCTTATGTAAATAACAATATGAAATGTGTTTTGATTTGCTTTTTGTCAAGATAATTATCACAGGGTAAGAAGGATTACTATCTTATTTAGCTTGACAAATTTATACTTATGTTAAAACTAAATAAAACTGTCATTAGAGCGAATTGGCTACACAAAGTCTATCCCTTACCGCCTGACAATGGTGTGAATATGAAGGCTGCCTGGGAATATGTTCAAGCAGAATACCCACACATAAGCCATGTTTACAGTTAGCAGCACATAGGCTTAAGCTTCTTCTTGAACATTATCATAAGATTGAATTCAATGAGTATCATCCTCAAGAAGGCAATGGGTGATAGAACATATAACATCAGTAATTGCTCAATGTAACGGGGTTTTTCCTCAAGACAAGCATTGAATAAAAAGGAAATCACACTTGGAGTTTAACAAACAGAACCACTAAACCCAAGTGGGGGTGCAAAGTAAAAATGTATGACAGTCTGCTGTAGGGAATGAATCGCTTTATGAATTGACGATCATGGGGCATAGCTGACGGGTGAAAAAGAAATCAAGAAGGTCATCATAGACAATGATGAATTTTGGGCATGAGCAGCATGATGGCCATTCAACCAATTGCATAGCATATCCATGTAAACCAAATACGAGTCTAAATTCAAAATTCTGAGATCTGACCATGCAAGAAGATTTTGTCAAATATTAATTAGTCTTTCAATTGGGATATCTGTTACTTAGAAGGGTGGATCTTGCCAAAAGAACATCATAACATTTCTTCTATGACTAATCTATCTGCTGGACGAAAATCTGCCAATGGAAGTTCAAAACCTCTTTGAAATCTGAACCAGGCAAGAATCAGACAGAAGGATGGACAAAAGGGTCGGAGATGGGCCCAATCAAATAATACAAGCACCCCTTGTTCAGGCGCATACAACTCAATTGACAATTTCATCACTGAGCGAGCAAATTCTGCATAAAGCCAATGGGATTATCCACGTTTCTGCCAACTTGCTAGATCCTCGGTAAAAGTGGCTGTGATGAGCAAGTGAATAAGGCTTATTGATGGATACATAGTATAGAAAAGACCTTGAACATGGCTATGAAAAAATACTACGAGTACAATAATTTGGGCCAAATATGTAAAAGATTGCCTCTGGACAGCGGAATCAAATGAATGTATGTGTCTGCTACATGGCGGACTGGTCTTTATGCTTCAGAAGCACTGCCATCCATTGCTACACTTCTTTGATCAGCATCGACAAAGTTAAATTGAAACAAACAAATAAACTTGATCCTCAGTGAATTTAGCTTGATGTTGTCCCGTAATGTGTTAAATAGAATGTTTCATTTCTTACTCTCACATACCCAAAGCTTTTAATAGTCATACATCTTTAAATTAACCGAACAAGTTGAAGAGGAATACATTATACGGGTTTGTAAAGGTGTCATTCAGGATCAAGTGTGAACCAGACATTTATGTTCATGAATCAATATGTGTGTCTTTGAAATAAAAATTTAAAACAAAGTGAATTAGTAATCAGGTTGTAGTTTCATCTAAGATGTAATACCATGCTATGAGTACCAGTTAAATTCTAAGTAAGAATGTTCATATAGGTATATAGAGCTAAACAAACAACGGTGCTGATTGTTTCCAAAATTCTCTGAAAACTCTCAGTTCCCTGAAAATTCCAAAAATTCCCGCGGAAATTGACTGCGTTGCTGTACGAATTGTATGGCTTTACTATTATTAAACATTATGTTGAATATTTTAAAACTAATTTGACTGGGCGCCGTTACTGACATAGGCAGCAACCGCTCCCAATAAAATTAGTTTCAAAATATGCAACCCGTTAAGGCGACTGAGTGATAGAATGGGAAACGGCCCGGGATAGCTACTTGAACGCTACAATATCACTCAACTTGTGGTTTTGTGTTTACAAGTTTGAAGACAGTAACGGAAGATCCCCTGCAGTTTATTATCCTCGCGTTTTAAAAAAACGTCGGGGATATTGTAATCGCTTCCGCCCGTCTGTCCGTCCGTCCGTCCGTCACCATTGGGTAGGAATGAAATACAATTTGGTATGTGGGTTACCCATATGATTCCGTTTTGCAAGACGATATTTAGATTTGGCTCCGCCTCCAGTGGGGCTTGGCAGAGCTCAACCAGTTAAATCAGTTGTAACGTAACTCCTCTGAAATCGTTTGACAGAACTCGACCAAATTTGAGATCTGAGTTACCCATATGATAATGGAGTGCATGGAGCACATGAGCCCAATTATTTATAGTTGTGCCCCCCCCCCACCCCCCAAGGAGGAGGGTAGAGGGTGTGGCTCAAAAGGTCAAAGTATTGATTGTAGTGCAACTCCACCGACACTGTTGGATGGGATTCACCCACATTTAGTATGTCAGTTACCTATATCATTGTGGAGTAGATGAGTACTTTTACATTTGCCCCCCTCCCCTCCCAAGGGGTGGGGGATAGGGTCCAAAGGTCATGAACTGTATTGTAATGCAACTCCTCTCAAATCGTTATATGGAACTCAACCAAATTTGATATCCGAGTTATCCATATGATTGCAGAGTGGAAGATGCCATTTAGATTTGGCTCCGCATATCAATGAGGAGTGGATGAGCACATTTACATTTGACCCCGCCCCAGGCGTAGGATATGGGGTCAAAGGTCGTGAAATTGATTGTAATGCAACTCATCTGACACTGCTGGACGGAATTCAACTAAATTTAGAATATCAGTTACCCATATCAATGTGGAGTGGTTTAATAGGTTAAAACGTGTGTGCTTTTTATGGAATATGTATGCCCTCTGAGAATTTGATTGGATGGCTTAGATGAGGCACATGGATTCTTGACATTATAGGCGACCAGAAGGCTTGCTTCGGAGTTGATGACGGCATGGTAGTTTGACCAGTGATGACGCACGTCGGGGCATACATTGGTCTTAAACTGTTCCATTACGAGCAGCTCTTCAATGACCTATTTAAGTTGGCACTTACATCATCTGCGGTTACCCATCTATTCAGAGATCTAGTAATGTACCTAGTTTGCTCCCTTGGTGATTTTTGGGAATCAAACTTGTATTCTCTGAACATTTCCTGATATATTTCTCTGCAGACAAAGCATATTAATTTGAGGAAGGTTGCCTTCAAGATTTGATAATTGTCTTGTTCCAACTATAGAACGTGACAGGCGATTCAAATCGTTAACACAAGATATCAGCATTTTCCTGATCAGATCGCGTTATCGATCTAGACTCCTTTCTTACAGAAAAGATAGGTCCAGTATTGGATTGCTTATCTTTTTCCAATTTAGCTAATTCTAAATCCATTTATGCTATTTGTACCGTATTCGGAGCTAATCTGACTCCGAATCCATACAATCCGCTCCATGATGGTCCGTTGTGCTTTCTCTGGTTTGTAGCATTGACTTACTGACCAAACGACAGGTTATGTGATTCAGGGTTACGGTTATCTTCAGGATTTGTTTAAAAAAGTAGGCGACTAATTCAGACTAACCGACTATGTGCTGATCTGGTTTTCTCCCAATGACACCTGACTTTTTTAATGCAGATATGATAAAGCCCTCCAGTGTTGCTTTGTTTGCATCAGTGGGTGGCTTTTAAGTTAAAATGACCAAAAAACAAATTTCAAATGCCCCACCTCAAGGATTTGCAAACCTATGACAAATTTCTCCTTAATGCCAATCAGAGTTTTTGGAATAAACGATTATTGCGTAAAAAAGAACTCCAAATTCCGCCATAATAGTTTTGGAGGAACTGAGATTTTTTAAACAATAGCGAAAAATTGCCCTAAATGATCACTATTTATTTGGACTTTAATTGTCAACACTGAATGTTGTACCACTTCAAAAGAATACTTTTTGAATGCATTAGAGGTGTGACTGGTACATCTATTTACACAAGGTTCCAATTGGAGACATTCTCTCTGGCAACATTAAGTAGTTAAGTTAAGTAGTAAACGGGATTTGAGTATACCTAGCAGGCCTTATTCAATAGTCCAAATATGTACTGAGATGTCACTGCATTCCTCACATTGAGATGAATGTCATATCAGTGCATATTTCTGCTACTTGTCCAGTATGGTAGCCACCAGACTGGAATTAAAGAAGAATTGCGGAAGGTCTGGTTTTGACACCCATCAGCAAAATGAGAACATTGCCCTGTCAGTGCGTAGCTATATGTACACATTTAAATTCCAACAAATCAGTGTATATGAATCTAAAATTCAGTCACAAAATACCACAAAAATATAATGCCAGCTTAACTGACTTTAGATTCATGTACAGGAAAATATGGTCCGACCTGTCTGATTTGAAATTGATCCACTTCATGTGTACTAGTAGTCTCTGTCTACTTGATCTCAACCAAGTCTATGACAGATATTTGGACAAACTGATTGGTTCTCTCATCCGTCTACACAAATATCTGTCACAGGTCTGGTTGAGAGTCAGAGCAGACTCAAACTAGTGATACTAGGTCTAATATTACAACATTCTAATCTAAGGCTCAACCACCAGCTGCTTTCCACTTTCGTTTTGAAGTGATGAGTTCTCCAAACACTAAGCACCACCCCACTCTTTTTAATAATAGATATCCCATATATAAATCCTAAAAATAAATGAAAATAGCAACTAATACCAAGTAGATTATCTTATTTGCTACAACCAACTTGTGTGTTAGCCTATACCCAGATGGACTGCATATTTGTGATGAATGTATTTAGTGAATCAATCATGAAATAAAAAACTTTGAATCCTGAGAAGCTATTGCATGCATTCATGGTCAGGAAAATGCAAATATATTTACATCTTTATACACGCATTCATACAACCTGCTCCACCCACCCCAACAACAAAATAAAATAATATGGTAGTATCAGTGGTGAGTAGGTGGGGTGGCAGTGGCACTCATTTAGTATTGTGGTGGGGCAATGCATGCTCTAAGCATGTATCTACAGCGCTGGTCTTATATCTATTTTAAATTATGTTTTCTTCATTAATTGATATTTAACTCGTGACGGGCCGTTGCTAAGCACATCTTACAGAGATGCCTAAGACATCTCTGCACATGGACTGATGTACCTGGTAAGCGCTTAAACCATTTAACATTTAAATGTGTTCAAGAAATTTTCTCATATAAATTGTTCATTTGCATACCAAGAGAAGACTACTTTTCAAAATTTACCACTAGAATGGCTGGCTTGGTTATCGAGCTAGTTATTGCAGGGCTAGATTTTCAAAAATCTGTCGGCAATTGGACATTTTTCAAGTTCACTGAGGCCATTTTTTGGAGGATATGAGCGTTAAAGGGTTAGCCCTCCAATGTATTAACATTGTTCATAAAACTTCAGTGAAACAAACTTCCATACTTCTTCCATGCCTAATTTATCAATACCCCGACCCATTTTATGATGTCTTCAATTACCGTTCAGGTAAAACTGACAAATTCGCTAAAAAAAATTGGAAATCGTCAATATTTGTAATACTATCTATGTTATGTTGCAAATGCTAACCACACTAACAGCTGATAATATTTGTAATACTACCTATGTTATGTTGCAAATGCGAACCACACTAACAGCTGACAATATGTGTAATACTATCTATGTTATGTTACAAATGCTAACCACACTAACACCTGACAATATTTGTAATACTATCTATGTTATGTTACAAACGCTAACAACACTAACACCAGACAATATTTGCAATACTATCTATGTGATGTTGCAAATGCTAACCACACTAACACCTGACAATATTTGTAATAATATCTATGGTATGTTGCAAATGCTAACCACTCTAACACCTGACAATATGTGTAATACTATCTATGGTATGTTGCAAATGCTAACCACACTAACACCTGACAATATTTGTAATACTATCTATGTTTTGTTGCAAATGCTAACCACACTAACAGCTGACAATATGTGTAATACTATCTATGTTATGTTGCAAATGCTAACCACACTAACACCTGACAATATTTGTAATACTATCTATGTTATGTTGCAAATGCTAACCACACTAACACCTGACAATATATGTAATACTATCTATGTTATGTAGCCAATGCTAACGACAACTAACACCTGCCAATATTTGTAATACTATCTATGTGATGTTGCAAATGCTAACCACACTAACACCTGGCAATGTTTGTAATACCATCTTTGTTAATTTTGAAATGCTAACCACACTAACACCTGCCAATATTTGTAAAACTATCTATGTTATGTTGCAAATGATATCCACAGTAACACCTGACAATATTTGTAATACTATCTATGTCATGTTGTAAATGCTAACCACAATGAACACCTGACAATATTTGTAATACTATCTATGTTATGTTGCAAATGCTAACCACACTAACACCTGACAATATGTGTAAGACTATCCATGTTATGTTGCAAATGCTAACTACACTAACAATATTTGCAATACTATTCATGTTATGTTACAAATGCTAACCACTCTAATACCTGCCAATATGTGTAATACTATCTATGGTATGTTGCAAATGCTAACCACACTAACACCTGACAATATTTGCAATACTATCTATGTTATGTTGCAAATGCTAACCACACTAACACCTGACAATATTTGTAATAATATCTATGTTGTGTTGCAAATGCTAACCACACTAACACCTGACAATATTTGTAATAATATCTATGTTATGTTGCAAATGCTAACCACACTAACCACACTAACAACTGGCAATATGTGTAATACTATCTATGTTATGTTGCAAATGCTAACCACACTAACAGCTGACATTATGTGTAATACTATCTATGTTATGTTGCAAATGCTAACCACACTAACTCCTGACAATATTTGTAATACTATCTATGTTATTTTGCAAATGCTAACCACACTAACAGCTGACAATATGTGTAATACTATCTATGTTATGTTCCAAATGCTAACCCCACAAACAGCTGACAATATGTGTAATACTATCTATGTTATGTTGCAAATGCTAACCACACTAACAGCTGACATTATCTGTAATACAATCTATGTTATGTTGCAAATGCTAACCACACTAACTCCTGACAATATTTGTAATACTATCTATGTTATGTTGCAAATGCTAACCCCACAAACAGCTGACAATATGTGTAATACTATCTATGTTATGTAGCAAATGCTAACCACAACTAACACCCGACAATATGTGTGATACTATCTATGTTATGTTGCAAATGCTAACCACACTAACACCTGTCAATATTTGTAAAACTATCTATGTTATGTTGCAAGTGATAACCACAGTAACACCTGACAATATCTGTAATACTATCTATGTTATGTTGTAAATGCTAACCACAATGAACACCTGACAATATTTGTAATACTATCTATGTTTTGTTGTAAATGCTAACCACACTAACACCTGACAATATGTGTAAGACTATCCATGTTATGTTGCAAATGCTAACTACACTAACAATATTTGCAATACTATCTATGTTATGCTACAAATGCTAACCACTCTAACACCTGACAATATTTGTAATACTATCTATGTTATGTTGCAAATGGTAACCACACTAAAACGTGACAATATTTGTAATACTATCTATGTTATGTAGCAAATGCTAACCACAACTAACACCCGACAATATGTGTGATACTATCTATGTTATGTTGCAAATGCTAACCACACTAACACCTGTCAATATTTGTAAAACTATCTATGTTATGTTGCAAGTGATAACCACAGTAACACCTGACAATATTTGTAATACTATCTATGTTATGTTGTAAATGCTAACCACAATGAACACCTGACAATATTTGTAATACTATCTATGTTTGGTTGTAAATGCTAACCACACTAACACCTGACAATATGTGTAAGACTATCCATGTTATGTTGCAAATGCTAACTACACTAACAATATTTGCAATACTATCTATGTTATGCTACAAATGCTAACCACTCTAACACCTGCCAATATGTGTAATACTATCTATGGTATGTTGCAAATGCTAACCACACTAACACCTGACAATATTTGCAATACTATCTATGTTATTTTGCAAATGCTAACCACACTAACACTGACAATATTTGTAATAATATATATGTTGTGTTGCAAATGCTAACCACACTAACACCTGACAATATTTGTAATAATATCTATGTTATGTTTCAAATGCTAACCACACTAACACCTGGCAATATGTGTAATACTATCTATGTTATGTTACAAATGCTAACCACACTAACAGCTGACATTATGTGTAATACTATCTATGTTATGTTGCAAATGCTAACCACACTAACTTCTGACAATATTTGTAATACTATCTATGTTATTTTGCAAATGCTAACCACACTAACAGCTGACAATATTTGTAATCCTATCTATGTTATGTTGCAAATGCTAACCCCACAAACAGCTGACAATATGTGTAATACTATCTATGTTATGTTACAAATGCTAACCACACTAACAGCTGAGATTATCTGTAATATTATCTATGTTATGTTGCAAATGCTAACCACACTAACTCCTGACAATATTTGTAATACTATCTATGTTATGTTGCAAATGCTAACCACTCTAACACCTGGCAATATGTGTAATACTATCTATGTTATGTTGCAAATGCTAACCACACTAACAGCTGACAATATATGTAATACTATCTATGTTATTTTGCAAACGCTAACAACACTAACACCTGAACATATTTGTAATAATATCCTTGTTATCTTACAAATGCTAACCATACTAACACCTGACAATATTTGTAATACTATCTATGTTATGTTGCAAATGGTAACCACACTAAAACCTGACAATATTTGTAATAATATCTATGGTATGTTGCAAATGCTAACCACACTAACACCAGACAATATGTGTAATACTATCTATGGTATGTTGCAAATGCTAACCACACTAACACCTGACAATATTTGTAATACTATCTATGTTATGTAGCAAATGCTAACCACAACTAACACCCGACAATATGTGTGATACTATCTATGTTATGTTGCAAATGCTAACCACACTAACACCTGTCAATATTTGTAAAACTATCTATGTTATGTTGCAAGTGATAACCACAGTAACACCTGACAATATTTGTAATACTATCTATGTTATGTTGTAAATGCTAACCACAATGAACACCTGACAATATTTGTAATACTATCTATGTTTGGTTGTAAATGCTAACCACACTAACACCTGACAATATGTGTAAGACTATCCATGTTATGTTGCAAATGCTAACTACACTAACAATAGTTGCAATACTATCTATGTTATGCTACAAATGCTAACCACCCTAACACCTGCCAATATGTGTAATACTATCTATGGTATGTTGCAAATGCTAACCACACTAACACCTGACAATATTTGCAATACTATCTATGTTATGTTGCAAATGCTAACCACACTAACACTGACAATATTTGTAATAATATCTATGTTGTGTTGCAAATGCTAACCACACTAACACCTGACAATATTTGTAATAATATCTATGTTATGTTGCAAATGCTAACCACACTAACACCTGGCAATATGTGTAATACTATCCATGTTATGTTGCAAATGCTAACCACACTAACAGCTGACATTATGTGTAATACTATCTATGTTATGTTGCAAATGCTAACCACACTAACTTCTGACAATATTTGTAA
Organism: Chaetoderma sp. LZ-2023a; assembly: GCA_034401795.1. Classification (NCBI taxonomy): domain Eukaryota; kingdom Metazoa; phylum Mollusca; class Caudofoveata; order Chaetodermatida; family Chaetodermatidae; genus Chaetoderma; species Chaetoderma sp. LZ-2023a. Next base: position 65,593,633 of record CM067363.1, on the reverse strand, counting down.
TACTATCTATGTTATTTTGCAAATGCTAACCACACTAACAGCTGACAATATTTGTAATCCTATCTATGTTATGTTGCAAATGCTAACCCCACAAACAGCTGACAATATGTGTAATACTATCTATGTTATGTTACAAATGCTAACCACACTAACAGCTGATATTATCTGTAATATTATCTATGTTATGTTGCAAATGCTAACCACACTAACTCCTGACAATATTTGTAATACTATCTATGTTATGTTGCAAATGCTAACCACTCTAACACCTGGCAATATGTGTAATACTATCTATGTTATGTTGCAAATGCTAACCACACTAACAGCTGACAATATATGTAATACTATCTATGTTATGTTGCAAACGCTAACAACACTAACACCTGAACATATTTGTAATAATATCCTTGTTATCTTACAAATGCTAACCATACTAACACCTGACAATATTTGTAATACTATCTATGTTATGTTGCAAATGGTAACCACACTAAAACCTGACAATATTTGTAATACTATCTATGGTATGTTGCAAATGCTAACCACACTAACACCTGACAATATGTGTAATACTGTCTATGGTATGTTGCAAATGCTAACCACACTAACACCTGAAATATTTGTAATACTATCTATGTTATGTAGCAAATGCTAACCACAACTAACACCTGACAATATTTGTGATACTATATATGGTATGTTGCAAATGCTAACCACATTAACACCTGACAATATTTGTAATACTATCTATGTTATGTTGCAAATTATAACCACACTAACACCTGACAATATTTGTAATACTATCTATGTTTTGTTGCAAATTCTAACCACACTAACACCTGGCAATAGTTGTAATACTATCTATGTTATGTTGCAAATACTAACCACACAAACACCTGACAATATTTTGATTGTCTATACTCTTTCCAAACCTTTAGTCAAAAGGTCACAAATCTTCGCCACAGCTTAAAATCAAGCAACTGTATGTTGCTATCACTGACCAAGCACCGATAAAGTAACAATCTAGTCTTAACATCTTAAGATTAATTAAAAGGCACCATTTGACAAATATAATGAATACAATCTTTCTCATTTAATATAATATTGTTACTATGACAACTGATAGAACAGCCAATTTTTAAGAATCGATGAAATATGTAATCATTGTAAACTAAAGTTGAAATAAGAATACCATCGAATCGAAATTGTGTAAAGTAATTGCTTTACATATAGATGGATTTTATATGCTAATCAACCAACAAATACGGCATCAGTAGTAAAAAATCAAAGATGTAAGATGTAATTAGAAAGCATTTGATCAATAACAGAATATGCCTCTGTAAAAGAGTGTCTAAGAATGTCCAAAAAGGCATCGAAAGATGTTGGGCAGAAATATGCCATAACGACCTTTGATCTAGGCGTGTGTATGAAAGATTAGCCAATCATATGGAAAGGCCCAGACTACTACAAGGATCACATAGTTATGATTGGTACTTTTCATTTTGCATGTGCCTATAGGAAAATCATATAGGAAAGAAGATGAGTGGATCTAGATTCACTGAGATTTTACTAGAATCTGGCCTGAGATCAATTAAAGGTGTGCTGTCTGGTAAGAATTATGGTCGGGCAATCTACTGCCACAAAGCAATGGTTGAAGGTCTTGAACGATTGCTACTCTACAAATACCATTCTACGAAAGGGTCCAATTATCAGAGAAATTGCCACCAAATTCAATGGCAAAAGTAACCACATTATTGGAAGAAAGAACTGTGGTGCTGGCGGTATCCCGCAATTCCGTAGTTCGTGTTTGGCGGCTGCCGGGCTAGCTGATTTCCTTGTCGTACCTTGGAATCAGAACTGCGCACATCTGCCGCTGGTTCCACGGACCGATTCGAGACCTCTGTTGGGTGTGTAACCTTTTATACGTAGCCAAGTTACTACAAATGGTGTCAGGAGTACTTTGGGCCCTAAATTAAAAATTGTTATTAGTTATTTCTAAATTATACTCACGATTTTGCAAATAAAAAGACAGAATTCTCGGAAATATAATGACTACTCTAGTCCTGCCCGAACGTCAATTTTACAGACTCCGGCCGCCATTTTGATTATTTTATAGTTATTTTTATATGATTTAACAGTCACAGATGATAGGTGAGTTATAGTTAAATATATATTATTTATTTATACTATAGCATGCAAATGTCGGGTATATAGATTAATATACCTTACATACATACGTCATATACGTCATAAATTCAAGATTCAATGTTATTTATTTGAACTGTAATGAATCGAGGTATATTTTCGTGCTAAGTTTCTATCATCTATGTCAGTATTCCATGGAATGACAACCCTATAGTTTCTGGATTGTTATTGTTAGTTGTCTTCAGTGTCATATGTAGGAAACTTCGATTCTGAGCTGTAATTTAACCATCGGTTTTTTGATATTTCTTTATACTTTAATTACAGTTCAATTTCGTTGTTTATTTCAGAATTATGTGAAATAAAGAAGTGATATATATCACTGTTGTTGTTGTTATTATTATCATTATTATTAACTTTTTGAACATTAGAGGGTAATCCCCCTTCTAATCAACAAATATGTTTCAATTGTAATATTAGGTTTACTAATTACGCTGAACACCATTTGTTTTGGTCCTTTCTCTTGTTATTATTAATTCAAAAAGTGCAGTATCACATTGCTAGTTACTCCATTAAAACATTACTCAGCTTATGCCTTCTTTTCAACTTAAATCTGAGGAGTTTTTGGCTCGCACCCAGTTTTCATTGGATCAATCCTTTACCCACAAAGCAATTTTGTTGTGTATAAGTAAAGGTTTCATTTTGAAAAGGGCTGATCAAACTGGGCTTGTTGAGTATTGGTGTAAAAGCGGTGGTACTACACAAGACCTGGTTAATATTTTGCAGTCGAGAATAGCCAACGCCATTCAGAAATTTCACCGTATCGTTTTCTATATCTGGGCCGGAACATGCGACCTTACCAAGAAATGAGGCGACAGTTTTGTCTATTTAAGGACGGCCGATGATGAACTCGCGGTAGAACACATTTGCCAACACTATCAATGTGCGATAGACATAGTAAGGCATTACGGCCAAACAGTGAAATTTATCGATATCCCGACGTATTCTCTGGTCCTGTATAATGAGCAACTTCACCATTTGAATCCCTGTTCCTTCAAAGACCAAGAGCTGCTACTGCATGACCAACTCTCTCTTCTCAATGATAGAATTGAGAAAATTAATGCAGATATTGGTGTACACACCATCAAATGCAGTGTAGATTAATACTCCATAAAAAATCTAGTGCACATAAACGCGTCGGTTATCATTATACTTTCGAGTTTCTGAAGGATGGTTTGCATGTGGTTACGCTACTGAATCTGGTTTGGCTACGGAAGATTCATTTAGACATTCTCCGGAGTTGCACCACCATCACTACTCAGTGAGTTATATTTTTCAGTAAGCATACACTTACAACTTATTTCAGTAAGTGATACTATTTTTTGAGCGAATTTTAATTTCGCTTCCTATAAATCAACAGTTGGCCCATAATGACGAAACCTTTGTGTATTAACACTGCAACTGTGGACGAACTTAGTGCACTCCATAATATTGGTAAAATTCGAGCTGCTGGCATAGTAAGTGTTCGTGAGTCCAGAGGAGGTCCACATCTCTGGCCGACATTAAGGCAGATCCTGATCTCCCTGCCACAGCTACAGTCCTTGCACGATTGCTCCATGCTGGGGGCGTCCTATTCGACATCTTTCTCCAATTTATCTATCCTGCTTGGAGCCGTTATGCCTCTCAACCGCTCAGGATTATTTGCCTCCATCAAACCAGAAGCATCGTCCGGAACACGGACATTTCGGACCTCAGGTCTTCTGGAACCCATGATCAATCTTCGATTATGGATAGCTGCATTGACCATTTGTACAGCCTCATCCAGGGTGCTCGGATCTGTATCCATAGCTATCAGAGCGGCTCGTTTATGCTCAACACCCTGTAGGAATGCATCAGGACTTAGGAAGGATATGGCGGAGATGAAGGTACATGTTGCTAAGATTTTGAATCTTATATCTGGTCGATTCGGTCGAGGTCTATCTCCTCCAAGAGCGACGGTCATTCCACCCCGGTCCCCTTCTCCTCCTCTCAGATCTGAAAAGTGCTTTAATTGCAATTTAGAGGGGCATTTTTCCCGTGAGTGTCCAGAGCCGAGGCGTACACGGTCGCCCTCACCTTCTGCTTCACCGAGATCTTCGCCTGTGCGATCATATGATGTTCGCATGTATGCATTTAATCGTGACCCGATGACACTAGTCATTCCCATTAAAGTAAATGGTGTTTCCGTTGATGCAGTGGTGGACACTGCGGCACAAGTGACAGTAATTGGCAATTTTTTTTGCAAATAAATTACCTTACCCTTTAAAGAAGTTGGAGTCTATTTCATTGAAAGGTGCAGGTATATATCATCCCTGCGGAAAGTGTTGAGCCAGTCATAATTGCATTAGGCTCTATGATGTTCAACTGGCCAGTCCTTCTTGCCAATATTAATGATCCGATTATATTAGGCCTGGATTTCTTGAAGGCACACAAGACCACCATTGATCTAACTAGATTGTGTCTGACAATTAATGGAGAACTGGTTCAAGCATCAATGTTGAGAGCTCATGGGAAGGAAGCCCAAGTAGCTCGGGTAACATTGAGGCAGAAAAAGGTCGTTGTCCTTTTGAGGCCGTGAAGACCACATGCGTTCTGGATCGGGAGGTACAGAATGATGTTGTGCTCCAGCCCTCATCTAAACCGGAGGGTCTGGTAATACCTCATACAGTGGCCACTGCCAAAGATTCGCAGATTCCTATTTTGTTAAGGAACCTGTCGGCCCAATATATTACTCCGGAACAAGACCACAACCTTGGTATTGTCACAGAAATTGAGGAGGTTTTGGACCCTAGAACAAAATTTCAACTTCTTGGTAATCCCATAAACCAGGACGGTTTACAGACTTCTACAGCCACTGAGGTGGACATACCTGTGTTCTTACAGGATCTGTATGAGAGGTCGACATCGGGTTTATCGGAGACGCAGTCTTTGCAAGTTAAATCCATGTTAATCGAGTATCAGGATGCATTTGCAAATGATGATCTTGATTTGGGTTTGTTCAAGGGGATAAGACATAAGGTTGACGCAGGTAATGCATAACCTGTTCGTTCTAAACTTAGATGAACTCCTCTTGGTTTTGAGAATGAGGAAGAGAAACACCTTGCGGAAATGTTAGAGAAAGGTATCATAGTTCCGTCAAAATCTGAGTCGTCGTCAGCCCCGGTATTAGTTCGGAAGAAAGATGGTACCATGCGGTACTGCGTCGATTTTCGAGCTCTGAACAGTCTAACTCGCAAAGACCTTTACCCCCTACCAAACATTGAGACATGTCTGGATGCACTTGGTGGTGCTAAGTCCATTATCACACTTGATATGGCAGCCAGGTATTGGCAGGTCGATGTTGACCCAGAGGACCGCCACAAGCTCGCATTTATCACAAGATATGGGCTCTTTGAATTTGTCCGGATGCCATTTGGTATGTGCAACAGTCCGGCTACCTTTCATAGGGTTGTTCAGCCGGTGTTGCAAGGTCTTAACTGGTGCGAGTGTCTTGCGTATTTAGATGGCGTGGTAGTGACAGGGACTGACTTTAAGAGTCATATGACCAACTTGAAAGCTGTCCTCTCCCAATTCCTGTTGCACAACCATAAATAAAAACCTAAGAAGTGTAATTTGTTCCATACAGAACTCTGTTTCTTAGGTAAGTTGGTGAGTGATAAGGGAATCGCTGTTAAGCCAAACAACATGGAAAGCGTCGCTAATTAGCCTGTTCCTAAGACCAGGAAAGAGCTGGAATCTTTCCTAGGGTTCATGAATTACCACAGAGCACATACAGGGTTTTGCTGGTATTTCTGCTCCTCTCTCTGCACTTACCAGTTCCAAAGTAGAGTATGACTGGACCCTAGAGCATCAGGTAGCTTTCGAAACACTTCAGGGTGCTATGGCCAACCCTGTAGTGTTAGGTTATCCGATACCGGATGGTACCTTCATACTGGATACTGATGCTTAAGAGGCTGCTATTGGTGCACAGTTATCCCAAATTCAGAATGGGAAAGAGGTGCTTATTGGTTTTACGAGCCGAACGTTGACACCGGCTCAGCGTAAATATTGTGTTGCACGCAAAGAGTTGCTAGCCATGGTAGCATTTACTAGGCAGTACCATATGTACTTGCTAGGACGGTCATTTAGTGTGCGGACTGACCATCACAGTCTCACGTGGCTGCTCAGTTTCAAGCACATCGAAGGACAACTAACTAAATGACTAGAAGAACTGTCCCAATGTAATATGACGATGCAGTACAGGCCTGGTAAACAGCACTCAAATGCTGATGGTCTATCACGAGTTCCAAGTGATTCTTCACCTTGCCACTGTTATAAAGCTGGTCAATCGCTTAGTTCATTACCATGTGGTGGGTGCATATATTGTACCAAGCTTCAGCAGCAATGGTCTCAATTTTCACAATATGTTGATGATGTAATTCCTTTGCCTTTTCAAACCATAAGGGCCCTTCAACTGAGTAATGATAACCCATCAGACAGTGACACAGACAGCGACGATCCAGGTGGACTGCTGAATGGTGTCCCCCAAACAGACCAGGTTATCGGAAGGTTAAACTGGTTAGATGCATTCTCTTCGGAAGATCTAAGGGAGCATCAGTTGGAGGATCCTGATCTGAAGACAGTTGTATCATGGATTGAGCAGCTCGCACACCTTCTGACGCGGAGCTATATTTAGCTAGTCCAGCTGTCAAGTTTTGGTGGGCTCGTTGTGATCAATAGATTTTTGTCGATAGCATTTTGCACTATCTCTGGGTAGAAGCAAATACCACACGGAATCTGCTGGTCGTCCCAAAGTCTCTCCAGAAGCTGGATTTGGAATTTTGTCATGATTCCAAGCTTGCCAGTCACATGGGTGAGCAGAAGACATTAGAGTGAGTGAAGGCTAAGTATATCTGGCACGGATACTCTCGTGATGTGGTGGTGTATGTGAAATCCTGTCGGATTTGTAGCTGTAGCAAAAAAGCTTCCATCCGACCAAGAGCTGCTCTGGGCGAGTTCCATGGCGGTTTTCCCTTGGAACGGGTACATATGGACATTTTGGGCCCCTTTATCACATCTGCACTGGGAAATAGATATGTGTTGATGATCATAGATCAGTTCACTAAATGGGTTGAGTGCTATGCGTTCCCTGAACAAGGGGCAGAACTGGTAGGCAAAACGTATGTGGAGCGTTTTGTCACCACATTTGGCTGTTCATATTTCTTACACACCGACCAGGGTCATAACTTTGAGAGCAGCCTATTTAAGTAACTGTGCCATTTACTGAAGATTTCAAAAACACGCACCACAGCTTATAGACCATGTTCAAATGGACAGATTGAATTTATAAACCGTACTGTCTTGCAGTGTATATGGTATTACCTGCAAGAGCATGACAGACAGAAAGATTGGGACAAGTGTATTCCTTTCATCGCTGGAGCTATATGATCTACTGTAAGCCGACAGACGGGGTATACTCCCAACATGATGATGCTTGGTCGAGAAGTGCTACAGCCTATTGACATAATGTGCAAATGTCCCGTGTCTGCGACTACAGCGGATGCCCCTTCAGATACCAGTGAATTCGTCCAACAGTTACAGCAAACGGTGCATGAAACTCATGAGATAGCACGGGAAAACTTTAAAATGTCTCAGAAGTGCCAGAAAAAAGAGTATGATCTACGCTTGCATGAGCGTGCCTATCATGTTGGTGATGTAGTTTATCTTGCTCATTCTGCAACTAAAGTAGGTCAGTCCAGTAAACTACAACCTCCTTGGACTGGTCCATTTATTATTTATAAAAAGTTGTCAGAAGTACTGTTTGGTATCAAAGACCAACGCCGGGAATTAGTTGTTCACCATGCCGAGATCGTGATTTACCTCTCTGGATATTGCGAATGAGACATGCTATAAGCTCTGAAGATCATGGTGATGATGATGACTTATTATCCCCCAGTAATGGCCGTAGGTTATCTGATGATAACCGTGTTTCCATTTTTGAAGAAGATTTGGATGAAACCATTCCATATGGTATTGATCCATCCTCATCAGTTCTCTATAATGATCTAGATGCCGTTTTGACAGATGTCCTGGATATCGACTCTGTTTTACCCGTCCCACAAACACAGCATCACTCTCCTAGGCGCATGAGGTGTCAGGTCCGAGGAGAAATGCATAACACTTCCCCTAGGCGCATGAGGTGTCAGGTCCGAGGGGAACCACATCACATTTTTTCCCCAGGCGCATGAGGTGTCAGGTCCAAGGGGAAATACATCACACATCTCCTACAGATGACCAACTCCAAACTCACACCATTCAGAGTCGAACAGGAAGGCAGAGCCGTCTTCTCAACATGTTCCTAGATTATGACATGTATTAGAATGATCTTTAAGCATTCGTGAATTAGACTATGTAAGTCTTCATGGACCCTACTTGTCCACCCGAATAAATGTTCCTCTGGTTTCATTTTATTTCGGATTCATTTGTTCATGGTATTGTTGCGGACTGCAGTTAGCTTTTCGGTCGTAGTACAGTACTAAAATAGTAATGTGATAATGTGCAATGGTAACAGCAATTCACCATTAAAAGAATTACTGTAATCCAGATGATATGAAATTATGACTTCAAATTTTAACATTCTGCATGACACTGAAAACATTCAACTGGTCCGGAAAACATTTATAATCATTGGCTTATGTTCCGTTTCCATCTTAGCTTTAGTTTCAGCAACAGCAAAATCGTGATGTACTATTCTTTGTAAGTTTTTGGGAAACTAAATTAGTTGGACACATAAGCACATAGTGGCTTTTTTCCAGCAATAATACTCCTTGAGATACCAAAAACCAACAGGGGTCCATCGCTGTATGACTCACAGAACGCGTTATTATAATTACGCGTTTTTTCAAATGACGCGTGAATAATTGCATGTAGTAATGCGTGGTTATATTTACGCATTTCTTGATCACACATTACAAATATGCGTTGTCAAATGATGTGTAAATTGTTATGCATTAATCATACGCATTGTATTGTTAAATGTATTTATTGTCCATCATGACGTGTGGTCATAATAATGCTCTCTGTTTATGTGTATATGGAGTAAATCCATGTACACGCTTTTATAAGTATATGCATCATATGTTATGATGCAAACTCATCTATGTATAGTGAAATTCAGTTTAGGTTAGCTATTTAATGCCAGTTCTACATTTGTCAGCTCAGATATTTTATAGGGCAGCTCAAATATATTATATAGTTTTATTAGGTCAGCACATATATTTTATAGGATAGCCCAGGTATATTAATTCTACATAGGTCAGTTCAGATATTTTATATTAGGCCAACATATTATATACTGCCATACCTAGGTATTTCATTTATTAAACGTGTAGCAATTACATGTTAAAATGATGCAATGATGCATTATTACTGCATAATGCATAACTCATGCATATTTGTAATGTGCATTACTCTATAATGCAGAAGTCTTGCATATGACAGCATATTTATAATATGCATTTAGCAAAGACCGCATAAATCATACAGATGCATTTCTTGCACTTACCATTTCATAATGTGCGAAGTAATTGCGCATTAGTCATAGCGCAAATTCATATGTTTCTTTCTTCTGCTGTATTATCCATTCCATTTTTAGCTTCATTCAGATATGTTTATTGTGATAGGGATAGTGGTTTTCCGGATTTCCTAAATTTGTGGGTTCAGATGCATTTCAATTATATAAGAGGTATATCATAAATGTTAAGGTTAAAAATGTTCACTAAATTTAAAAATATGCAATATTCATAGGTTTTCCTCGAATCTCACATATGTTAATTTCAGATAACACTTCCACTAAATTCATGTGAGATTATTTTTATTACTTCTTTATCAATTCGGCAATTCTGTAACTTCTGTCAGTATTTTGCTGTGCTGGAAAACCACTGTCCTTAATTTTAGTTAGGATGCTATGCTATTTTAAAATCTGTAATGATGGCCCTCGTCCGGCAGCTGTTGATCTATCCATCTGTTTTATTATTAACAGCTCATTCTTTCTGGATGGATCGACACCTACCTTTAGCAGTTGAGCGTCAATGCCTGTGTGTTTTTTTATGGTATGTACATTTTTAAGGATTAGATTTTTAGATACAATTTTTAATTAAATAACCATGTTTTTATAAACGGGGGAGAGTGTGGTGCTGGCGGTATCCCGCAATTCCGTAGTTCGTGTTTCCTGGCTGCCGGGCTAGCTGATTCCTGCCCGGCAGTCATACCTTGGAATCCGAACTGCGCACATCTGCCGCTGGTTCCATGGGCCGATTCGAGACCTCTGTTGGGGGAGTAACATTTTATACGTAGCTAAGTTACTACAGAACCAAAGAGAGTTTCGAACTATTGTTGAATGATACAGCATTTCATTCATATCTAAATGACTACTCAGACTTGTGACTGCGAGTTAGCAATGGCGATTTAGGTAAGACTGCCCAGTTTGGTTATCTTACATGGACCATGTTTGGTTGCTGTTGTCTCCTAAATGCAGCTAAGACAAAAAATTACTCTCTGTACGGAATATGTCTCAATCGAATGGCTGACATGTTCTTTAGATTTGATGGTCAGAATTATGCAAGGTATCTTACCTACTTTTCTGTTTTATTGGCAAGTAAAGAAGAATCACACCCTGGAGCAACTGAACTGATTAAGCTAGGTGCTATAAGTGTTGTAAGATACGCTGTGCCTGGAAATTTGTGGGCAGTATACAAAACACTAGAGGAGACATCTATGAAGCATGCAGAATCGTATGCATGCGCAGGAGGAAGCGTGGCTGGCATATCTGTTATCTTGAATAACTATGATGCACATCGACGCTGGGGAAAGACGAGCAAGATATATGGAAACAATGTTCCAAATGGCAGATATGACAGACGAGACAGATAGGAACAATAGATATTGGGATGCCCGTCCTTCACAGGTACGCAAAAGTGAGCCAACCACTGTAAATGTAATGGAGTGCGTAGAAAGCTTCATGAATCCTTTCAGTCTCGATTATAATGATCAGCTGTTCCGAATTGGGCCCAGCGCGCCTGCACCTACCCATATCCAAACTGTTATCATGGCTGCTGAGTCAATTGGGAAACTGGTCAAAGAGACTTTTATAACAGAGGGACTTGAAAGCAATACAGATTTATTTGAACCGATAAAAAAAGCAAAAATTGAAAACGTTTTCTGATATGACGAAGAGTGCTCTTGGGAAAAGAATCGTGAAATAGAATAAGACAACATGGAAATACTGCCTTCCAGTTATTGTTACTATCACAAAATAAGCCAGAGAAGCTTGATATTGTAGAACTGTTACATTATCTACTTATGCTGGTACCATCATCAATTGGCACGGCTGATGGGTACCTGCTGAAAACAGACAAAAGTAAAGGATTTCTCTACTTAACCAAGGGAATATCAAATGCAGCCACACCACCTGATCACAAAACACTGAAGATTGAAGATCGAAACGCCACTTTCTATTGTATGAAATCGGTGCCAGGAGCATTTAAACAAATAAGCCTGAAAAAATTTGATGTTGGTACAATAGGGAAATTAAATGCAATATTCAGTACAGACATGTACAAGGAAACTTCCATCAAATCAATGGAAAGAACACACTTAGCTTCTGGAGAGAAATGTATAATCAAGGGTGAAAATATAAAGATACCTAAAAATTGGGAATTCCTTAGTAATAACGAAAACAAACAGCAACTAGTGCAGCTGATGCTGAAAGTCTGGGGGAAGTGATACGTTTAGTTCAAAACTACTTTATAAGATGGCCATTGCTATTTGTGAGGGCAGGGCTTATGAATTAACATCTACTGATGGCAACACAGTACTGATTTCAGAGACACAAGCCATAGAATCTGACCAAGAGGAAACAGACACAATTAAGATGTATTCTCTATTGTGCGTATACAACAAAAGAGGGCTATGACTTTGTGCGTATCAGAAGTCTAACTAGTGAAGTATTTTTCATTTTCTTGTACTATGCCCAAATCATGAAGATGAACATATTATTTGATACTGGTTCTGAAAACAATAGAAAGCTGTTGGACATTTCAAATTTGCCTAAGAATTTTACACCACTTTACTGTTCTGCCCTTTTGGGTCTTCATGCCTTCACCAAATGTGATACGAGTGCATTCAGAGGAATAGGCAAAGTAAAACCCATCATACTCCTGCAGAAGCAACCAAGATATCAGGATCATTTTCAGACCATTAGTGAGTCATGGGACATCACAGAGAATCTCTTTCTTCAATTTTGAGGATTTCACCTGCTGAATATACAAGATTACTCCCATAACAAACGTTGATACATTTTGTTTGTCACGGTTAATGGCAAAATGTGGTGATGCAGAGTAAAATAGCAATCCCAAGAAAAACGTTGACTTATCCACCTTACCTCCCCCGAGAGTTTGCCTCTGCAAGCACGTAAAGAGGGTTAACTATCAGGTAGCTATTTGGAAGCGACACCACGTACCAACGCGATACATCCCTGAACCCACTGAGAATAATGGCTGGACTGTGTGGAGTGAACAGAGACTCGTGCCAAGTGGTGTGATGGTGAGATTTTGCTATCTATGGTGGCTGATATTCTAGAGAAGGAATGTGAAGATGAAGAGAATAAGCAGGAATACAGTTCCACTGACGAAGTTGGTTACAATGAAGGAGAAGACTCGGCAGATAATAGTGAAGTGACGAATTAAGTGGAGTGTAAATATAGTTAGTGGATTTATAGTCGGTGGGTAGAACAAGCAACAATAAAAACATTTCTAATGCTGTTTTATTGCTCTACACAATTTCAATTCAATGATATGTTCATTTCAAGTTTAGTTTACAATGATTGCATTTTTCAGCGATTCTCAAAAATTGGCTATACTGTCAATTGTCATAGTAACACTATTTTATTAAATGAGTAAACTTTTACTCATTATATTTGTCAAATGGTGCCTTTTAATCAATCTTAAGCTACTAAACCTAGAATGTTCCTTTACCGGTGCTTGGTCAGTGATAGCAACATATATTTGCTAGATTTTAATCCGTGGCGAAGATTTGTAACCTTTTGACCTCTGCCGACATCATTATGAAACTGATTTGCATAAAATCGCATGCAATCGTAGACGACACGATAATCAACATTTTGAGTGGTCTATCACCAATCTATAACGATTCTTTCAAAATCTACTTAATTAATTTACAATGAATGCATTTTTCATCGATTCTCAAAAATTGGCTATGCTATCAGTTGTCATAGTAACAATAGTCTATTAAATGAATAACCATTTACTCATTATATTTGTCAAATCGTGCCTTTTAATCAATCTTAAGCCGTTAAAACTAGAATGTTCCTTTACCGGTGCGTGGGCAGTCATGGCAACATATAGTTGCTAGATTTTAAGCTGTGGCAAATATTTGTGACCTTTTGACCTCTGCCGACATCATTATGAAGCTGATTTGCATGTAAACCATAGGCAATCGTAGACGATACTATAAGCAACATTTTGAGTGGTCGATCACTAATCTAAAATGATTCCATCAAACGATAACTTAGTTTTTAATACCACTACCCCTTAATATAGTCTGCTTCACGGTGGGTTTTAAATATAATATAACCCGTCGAAAACCATAATGAGTCCCAGTTTATCACATGTTAACATACATAATCTTAAAGAGGACATCGACACCTGTTAGAAAAATATAGTTTCGTCAATTAGGGGGAGTGGGGGGGGGGAGTATCCAGGTGGGCCCCTCCAACCCACGGACTATTATCTACTAACTTGTGAGAATGGACCTTTCCAGTTTTAACCATGCCCCTCCCATCTCTAGCTAAGCTCCACCCACCCATCGCTTGTGTTGGAATCGATCCGGATCCATGTACTCACTGACTATGAATTTCCAGAAAACTATACAGGTAAGCTGTTGAATATTTTTAAATTAATTTGACTGGGTGCTGTTGCTGCCAATGTAAAATTAGTTTCAAAATATTCAACAACATGTTTATTAAATAGTAAAGACATACAATTCATACAACCTAGAGACTATTAAACGTTTTAGACGGACTAAATCGAGTCATTCATGACGCAATAATTATGATGCCATCCTACATTCACTTTATTATGACGATGGATATATTTATTTCAACAATAGGCCGATGGCACTTGAGTGTACAGTACATAAACATCTGTTGGCGGAACGCTAGCATAAGACAATATTAAATTACTATAAATTAAAAATTAACATTTGTTTAACAGTATTCATTTACCAACAACATGATGCGGGCGTGGATCTCTTAAGCCTTTCGTACCGAAGACGGCAAGCACTGGCCTCTGTAGTTGTCTTGAGGAATGCCCATTTGCAGGCCAAGAGAAGACTACGGCTGAAATTTTACCTCTAGAATGACTAGCTCCCATAACCGAGCCAACCCTTCCAGTGGTAAACCCTCAATAATAGTCTTCTCCGGGCCTGCAAAAGAACAAATAATAACAAACGGCATGTGATTGACTGAGGAAATGGAGGCATGAATTGCTACCCGCTTTCACAGCGAGGACGACGACGATGACGATGACGTCTTCAAAGTAGTTTACTGTATGGTTGCTTTGAAAATACGAGATAGTGAACATACACTCCTAACCATCAAGTTCTACCACCTAATGTTTTGAAAAGGATTTGACTGAATATTTGTTGCTGCAGCAACTTACAACCAGATTGCTTTCAAAATAATCAGTGGGACTATCAATGTAATTATACAGTCCTACGATAATTCGAGCAATTCGATTAAGAGTCGTTGTTGACTAAATCAGTACCAACCATATCAAATTATTCCCAAAATAACCATTGCAAGGTTTTCAATGTGGTTAGCTAATAATTATGCGTCAAAATGGGGTATGCGGGAGCCACGTTGCACCCCTCTGTAAGAGAAGGCTCATTGGTACCAATTGAAACGTCTATATGTCACCTTTAAGAAAATATATGTTGCACATGTGGTTGAGTGGTTAACTAAAAAGATATAAAGCATCGAAATAGGTGACCAGACAAACGAAATCCTCGTCTGCACGGGAAACATTTATAATGATTTAAATGAAGACTTATATTCAACCAAGAATTCAAAACCTAACTTGCAAGTTATAATGACAATAATTCAAAAAACATAAATTGTCAGAAATATATTGCTGCATAGATTTGGTTGTCCACCCCATTGTATGAATGGAAACACGTTTGCTATACATGTATATATGCTCATTAATTTGTATGTGCTCAAATCCGCATGTCATTACATTCGATGTGTTTCTAGTTTCTACATATATGGCATGTATGCATACGATACTACAACTAAAACGCAAAAAAGTATTATTACTTTATTTAACCCATCGTCATATATATATCAAGCTGATGTGACCCAAATACAATTACAGAAAGGAGAATGAAACAGATATGTGGCTTTGAATTCAATCAACAAATTACAGTATTCATCAAGTTCATCTTCATCATCAATGTCTTCACTCTATGGATCCTGCATGCACTGGCTCTCACACTTGTCATCATTACCTTCACACAGACAAGCCGGCCTGCACTTCAGCCCAAATGTGGGGCACTTACAATGATGGGATGAACATCTTTATTTGTCACATTTGCATGTTGTGAGATCAACAAGCTCATCTGGTGTTGCAGATTGTGTCATCGGTAGTGGCACTAGTCTGTCTCCTTCCATGCTACATCCATGTTTTGTTGGAGATGGCATATGAGGTCTTGTTTCCAATGCAGTTTTTCAAATGGCACATTTGTAATAAGCCCTGTGAAGATGTTGAACTAGACTATCATAACATGGAGGAAGACCTTCGCTCTGGTTTGGGGTCTTGCAGAGCATCTTGCATCACAGCATGTTAATATCTACTACATCTGATTTAGGTTGGTAAATTCTACACACCAGCTCAGAAGATATGTCCTTTACCTCATCTTGTAGGAGCTTAAAGGTGTCTCCCAATTTTGCGAGGCATTGAAACTTCTCTGGAACGGCAGTGATAATTTTCCAACCAGTCTTCTTTCCCTGGCCATTGAAACAACTTGTAATGCCGCATCCAATCAATGCGCGAAATAGCAACAATAGAAAGCATAGCATGAAACCAAGCTTTTTACAGACGTTATTAATGGAAATGAATCCACCAGCTGTTCTGTTTCAAATTTTAAACCACACCTTTCATGGGATAAACTCTGTGTCAGGGAACCAATTTATGGCCTGTTTATTCTTAAACATTTTCGCAGAATCAAACACATGAAGAAATAACTGGCTGTCAGCTATCCGCTTGGGTACTTTAAATTGCTTTCACATTCTTCATATCATTTGAGGTAATGCATGTAACATTTTCGTGGTCACTATACACTACTGGATGCAGGCCCCTTTAGCCAGCCATTAACATATCATGAAAGAGAATCCATTAAAACACCATGAATATTGCCATGGTTAATGTTCAATTTAATAAAAACCATTGAGCCCCATTAATATCTTTCTATTAATTAAAATATTTAACTAACATTAATATCTGTAAATGATGGCCATTAATTTTAAGGACAATTTAATGGCCATCAAGTAGCAGGAACTCCACACCATTAATTTCTCCTTTAATGTTCATGAATTTTAATGGGAATTTGATGGCAATGGCCATTAAACTTGTAAGAAGTTAATGGTGAAAGGTTAATGACCATTAAGCACACATTAAACAATTACTGGGTTTTCGCCCAATTAAATATTCCCATTGAATATCCCTGAAAATTGCCACGGTTAATGGCACCATTAAATTTTAATGGTAGAAATAAAAGAATCATGGCCATTAAATCTTGAACCTTAACCCCTTTAATTTAGGAAGAGTAAACCATTAATTATATTAATGATCTCCAAAATAATTTACTTAGCATTAGAATAAGTTTTTGGGAGAATATTCCAATATGAATGGCTTCCAGAGTTTAGTAGGAGCAGCTGGGTCCATTCCATTTTCATACCCTTGTATACGGGGTCTGATTTATCCTTATACTTGATGTAGATCATGTATAGGTTTGACCATTGGCAATGGACCAGATGGTATACCATTATCACTGTATTAGCTACTAGACAACATACTCACATTTACCATGTTAGAAGTCAGTCGCCATGATAGGGAACCTTCGCTGGAGTGATCCATGGGATCTGTACACTAATTTGGCTACTATTAAACACGCTAATGCGCTATGCCTGTTATAGGACGACTTATCCAGTAACTGTGAAGTTCACCATTTCATAAAACAAGCACAGCGAGCTCAGTAGATTTCTAATTTTATAACTCACAGGATGTAATTCTGTTGCATGAACATAATATATACACCTGTGCAAAAGTTAAGCACCACCCTATTTTTACGCACATGCGAGGGTATATTCATGTGCTATGAAGAAAGCAATAGCATAAACATTTATGTACCCATCCATCTTAGTGCAAGAGGTAATAATGCAACTAGAGGAATGCTGATTATGATGGTGGGGAAACACTGTATGTTTTTGTTTGAACTTGAAAACGAGGCCTGAATATGGTTACGTTGACACAACTGACAACTATTGCCCTACAGTTGACACACGTGGCTAGATTATCATTAATGGTGTCTGAAAACGAAGTTTAACATCTGTGCACGAGTTTGAGACTGTCATTATTAATACCGGGTATATCCACCTTGTGCCTGGATGACGGCCTGGACACGACGTCTCATGCTGGTCACCAACCGACTGATACGCCATTGTGGTATTCGTTGCCATTCAAGATGGATTGCGTCTGTTAATTCCTGTAGGTTCTGCACAGGAGGATCCCTCCTTCTCACCATGTTTCCCAGAATGTCCCAGATATGCTCAATAGGGTTCATGTCAGGGCTCCTTGCTGGCCATGGTAGGGTTTCGATGGCATTCTGGCGGAGGTATTCATGCACAGCTCTAGCACGATGTGGTCGGGCGTTGTCATCCATGAATATATGGTGGGTTCCAGGTGCATGATTTACAAAATGAGGGACCACAACTCTATCCAGTATGGAATCTTGATATCTTTGTCCATTTAGTGTTCCAGGTACAGTCAACAGATCCAGCTTACAATCAAATGAGATGCACCCCCATATCATAACGGAACCTCCACCAAATGGAACTTCTTCCATGATGTTACGTTGGTCGTACGCGTGCGTCTGGACCTCCATACACGAGATCGACCATCTGTGGCATGAAGCAGGAACCGACTTTCATCGGACCAGTGTACCCGTCTCCAGGATCTCATGTTCCAGTGTCTTCTTTCGTTGCACCACCTCAGACGCTCCTCTTTGTGGTGTGCAGTGAGGAGAGGACGTCTGACAGGTCTCCTAGCTTTCATGCCAGCAGCATACAGTCTCCTTTTGACGGTAGACATTGACACCCTATTGCGCGTGTCCCATTGCTGGCTGAGCACTCTGCTGTTGGTGAATGGAGATCTCCTAACAAGGCGTACTAGGGCTCGATCATCACGGGCAGTAGTCTTCTTCGGTCATCCAGATCTAGGCCTGTCCTTCACCTCGTTAGTTTGCCCATGTTTTGCAATCAAACGACTGATTACAGTATGGTTAATGTTCAGCTGTCTGCCAATCTCTCTGCATGACATACCAGTGGTATGCATGCCTATGATTTGCCATTTCACACGATCACTTAACCTTCGTCTTGCCATAGCGGTTCACAATCATGAGCTAATTCTCTCTGTACAAATAAACCACGGTCATGAACACAAAATTCCTAATCTTGTCGCCTAAATCTGTATGTAATGTTCTACACCTCAAACTGGACTTTTACATAACTGAACACGTGTGCTGTTTCCCGCCACGCACGGACATCAAGCGGCGTGAAGTCATGCATGCATGTGCATTTCGTACTTGGAATTATGTCAGCTAACGCGGGGACAAAAAGTATGGCAGCCTAGTTGTACCATCATGTTTCTACGTTCTATTGTTTTTGCTGGTGCTTACCTTTTGCACAGGTGTATATGTAGTTCCAATGACATGGAAGTTTCAGTCAAGAATGAAAATGTTTTAAAACTAATGCGATAAAATTATAAGTAGAAAGAAAAGCACGTGTTATCATTACTAGACTAAAATACATTACACTGCACACTGACACACACACACACGCACGCACGCACATACACACTTTCTAAAATATATATATATATATATATATATATATATATATATATATATATATATATATATATATTATGGATAACTGTAGTAATGATGACTGTTAATTCAAAGAGAATGTCTCGCTGCTACAGTCTAACTTTACAGAAATATCTTGTGAAAGACGGCCATTTTATAGTTAAAAATTGTTCAAACTAAATGAAACAAAGAAAATATGAAAGAAATGAGCAAAAAATGGCGAGCGATTACAACTGGTCACACTAATAGAAACCGAGTTATGGGCCTTCTTTAAAGGTAAGTTATGTTCATGCTCATGTTTCAAATTGATATTGTGTGAAGGAATATATCTGCAAAATCTGCTTTTCATCTATCAGCAATTGACGAAACGTGACACAAAGGTATTTTCCCCATAGGGTGCAATTGTTGACAGACAAACATACAAATAGGCATTGTTAAACTAGAACTCGTGTTATAACCAAGGGTCAAAATGTTTGAAGATTGATGTTCCTCCATGGAATGACATTTAATGAGGTCATCCAAACTGAACAGCGCATAATACTCCACCATGATGACAAACCAATGAATGAATGCTAGCAGAAAATAACCATTTCTTCTTCAGACTTAGACAAGTAATCCTATGATGTTTAAAAAAAATTGCTTAGCGGTCAATTTAACATCCAGAAACCAATTTTCAAGATGGCCACTGTTGGCTGGCAGCTATATTGTATTTCAGATTATCAGCAATTTGATAGGTTTCTTCACGAGACGGAATTCAACTACCCTGTTCCAAAGTTTCAAAGCATTCCGATCAATGATAAGGGAGATACATGTATCATCCTGATTCCAGAAACCAAATTTCAAGATTGGAGCCTATGGCTGGAGGCCATCTTTGATTTCACATCATTGTCCATTTTGATAGGCTTCATCCCCAGACATAGTCCAACCACCCTATGAAGTTTCAGTGATCCGATAAATGGTAATGGTGTTATCCTCCGGAAAACAATTTTCAAAATGGCCATCAGTGACTTGTGGGCATCTTTAACTTCAGCTCATCGTCGATTTTGATAGGTTTCTTCCCCAGACCTAGTCCAACCACCTTATGAAATTTTAAAGTGATCATATATACGGTAATGCAGGGTTATCATCCGGAAACCACTTTGCCACCCACTCGCCCAGACCACGTCATCACATAATACCCGCAAATTTCTTTGGTGGGGTATAAAAACAACAACATTATTGACTAATGGTTCAAGTACCATTGAACACTGGGGTAGCCATCACTGACACTATTGACCAATGGTTCAAGTGTCACAACACTGACACTTAACCAGAAATGATGGTGAAGTCACAGTACAAAATTTGGATGAGGAAATGCACGAACATTGGCACGTTTGGCCAACGGGGCAGCCATCCCTGGAACCAATTGTCAATTGATTAAAGTTTATCATAGGAACATTTCTGCCAAATCTTGTGTCAAATGCTGATGCAAATTTATTAACAATTTACAAAACGTGACACAGCTTATTTTCCCAATCGGGTCCAATACTTTAAAACACCTTAAAGTACCCGAGTTATGGCACTTAATGCAAGTCGTGACCTTTTAATATTCATAAGGCAAATATATCGTATAGATATTTGCTAAAGGGACATACCTGCTAAATTTAGTTTTAAACCATCAACAATTGACGAAACAAATGTACTTTAACAATATGGTTCAATAGTCTGTCTTAATGAACCAAAATTATGGTCCTTGTTTAATGTTGCAGACCATTTATATTCATAGTTCAAATATATATTTGACTGCAGTGACATGTCGGCCAATAAACTTCAATGCTTAAAATCCCGTTAATGAACCAGAGTTATGGCACTTGTTTAAGGCTGTGGACACCTTATATTCATAACTGTTACATAAAGAAACCTATCTGCCAAATTTAGTTTCACCCCATTGATAAATGACGAAATGTGCCACAAACGTATTTTCCACATAAGGTTTGATACTTTGAAAATATATCAAGGGCCATAACAATCCTATTTGCGGGCGTGGCCACTTCATCTGCCAAATAGATAGTCCAGAAAGGAAAATATCTACAAAATTTGGTTTCAATCCATCGATAAATGACGAACCATGCCACAAATTATGTATTTCCCCTATATGCTGTAATACTGAAAACCGCCTTAATGAACCAGAGTTATGACCCTTGTTTCAGGGCGTGGTCACTTTATATTCATAATTCTAATAGATGTTGCATAAAGAAGCATATCTACCAAATTTAGTTTTACCACATTGATAAATGACGAAACGTGCTACAAATATATTTTGCCCATAGGCTTCAATAATTTGACAAATATAACAAGGGCTATAACTCTGCTATTTGTACGAAAATGGATGCTGCAAAACATTATGGCGGGCACTCA
>CM067363.1:65344356-65569356 GCA_034401795.1 Chaetoderma sp. LZ-2023a | reverse complement strand
GTGTACCAGCATTCTGTAAACTACTGGGTCACTATTTATATTCCCGTCAGGCCACCATAAAAATTGCAAACAATCACAGTCCCGCTTATTGACCTTGACCTGATAAAACATGGCATCTATGTCACCCATGATGGCAACATAATATTGCCGAAACCGTAACAACACACTCATTAAACTGTTACTTAAATCAGGTCCGGAAAGGAGCATGTTGAGTGATACTCCATCTTTATTTGCAGAACAGTCAAATACCACACGAATCTTAACAGGTTTCTTACTATGGTATACACCATGATGGGGTACGTAGCAAACTCGCCCATCACCTCTTGCCACTTCGTCATATGGTGCACGCTCAGCAAACCCCTTGCCAATAATGTCATGCATGAATACATTGTAATCTTCTTTAAATTCAGGATTACGCTGAAATTTCCATTTCAAATGGATTAAGCATTGCATAGTCTGGTAAGTATTATTGGGGAACTGGACATTATCTCTTTTGAATGGAAGATCAATTTGGTAATGACCATTTATGGATTCGCTCACATTATGCATGAAACCTACATCATCCTGGGACAATTCTTTCTTTAGCAACACGCTCAGGAAAATCATAGTTAATAAATTTCTGGAGCTTCATATCTAAATCTTTCAAATGCTTAAAATCTTCTATGGCTCTGATATGGGTACGATTAACCGACACATGGCGTAAGTCCACATCTCCACCCCTATGAACATTCCATGCCACCCTTCCCAAAAGTGTGTTTGTGTCATGGGGGCTCTCACATGGACCTGTTCTCAAATCTACAGGGGTATATGCATCTGGAACATTATTGCCTATGAGTAAGCCAACACTCCCTTCAATTTGAGGCATAATTATGTCCTGTAAGTAGGGCCATTTTGCAACATCTTGATAGGTAGGTATATGACATTTAGTGACGGGCATTGTGTCTGTACTGTAAACTCTAGGGAGATCAATTACATTTTCCAATTTAAGGTCACCCACTTGAAGGCCTTCAATTACAGATGTATTCATGGAGCTTGATTTGTTCGTAGTATCCACGGTAATTTTCATTCGTCTGCCTTTAACACCAAGTTCTTGCAGAAGATTGTATGTACAAAAGGTTACGCTACTACCAGGATCTAGGAAGGCATATGTACTAACCATCTTAAGACCATTTTTCATTTTAATCTTTACTGGTACGATAGCTAAGGTACTATTATTAGTACTGTTGCCGGCCCCCATGCAGCCACTTTTACCAACAACACCTGTACAAATACTTACCTTAGCATCGTTACCATGGGACGGAATTACATTTTTAGGTACTGTGTCTTTCATAATATGGCAGATGGTAGGATGCCACACTGAACATTTACTGCATTGCTTCTTGTTACGGCAGTCATTCCTCCTGTGCCCTGGCTTTACACATCCATAACATAAGCCTGTGTTCCTCAAGAAGATGATACGGTCCTGACATTCTATCTTTGATATAGGTTGGCAGTTTTCCAAAGCATGAGAATATCAGCACAAGGTTTGTTGAATGCAACATCATTTTGACTATGCACTGTACTATGAACTTGCACTGGGTCATCATGATATTGCTCGCAATCTGTAAGCACTTACGAGTCTGTAGCGAAACTCTTAGTCATATACGAGGTTGAGGCTCTACGTGAGTTTGCTGGCCCATCAATGGACATGGGACTGAGAGCTTCCCTCCCATAAGTCGGATCATTGATCTTTTAGCTTCTTCTTTCGCACACTTAACCAATACATTAAAGGTAATGGGTTGACCCCTCAACTTTGTGTTCTGTATCAATGATCTCCATCGGTTGTGATAATGGAATGGCAATTTTACGATTAGTCTCTTCATGTTTTGCGGAAATTCTAAAACTTTCATGGCATCGATCCCGCTGACAGCATTGCCACATTCAGCTAGAAATATGGCAAAGTTATCCAGCCCCTGGCGTGATCTGCCTTCAAGGTCAGCCATTCCAATGCCTTGCGAATAAATGCGTTTGCTACTACATCCGGATTCCCATATCTTTCTTCCAATTCTCCAAGTGCTGCTTCATAGCCATGTGATGCATCCAAATAACTGTAGCCAATAACGATTCGATTCGCTGCATCTCCTGTATATTGCTCAAGGTAACTCATACATTATTCCTCGCTGTGTGAGTTAGCAACTACCTTAGTGTAGAATTGGCGCATACATTTATGGTACTCTAACGGATCACCATTGAAAATTTTAATTTCTGGTACCGGCTTCTTTAACTGTCTGACCACAGACAGAAATATATCTGGAGTGCTGGCCGACTGGGTTGTTGCATGGATTCTATTTTGACATTTGAATTAACTGCATCATTATAAGCGTTATTAAAACCAACTGTAAGGCCATGACCAGGCCTAGCGAAACGACTTGGGACAAATGAATCAATGCCAGGATTTAAAACCGACCTTCCTAACTTGTGACTAATATCAAGGTCTACATTATTTTGGTTACCAATAGGGAGTCCCTGTGCTTTGGTAGAAACCCGTCAATTGCAGCAGTTTTCTCACGCTTTACAGCGTCTTTAAAACCAATACCAATAGATGGGCAGACAGAAGTTTTCAAGTGATCAGATTCCGGCCAAATAATATGCACATTCAGACCGAAATCTGGTCACCAAGTGGCATAGAACTTGTACCTTTCATGAATTCATAGCCCCGGCTCTTATGAGCATGACTGATAGGTAATGAGGGCATAACATTATGACATTGTTTGCTGTTCACACCCGCCCACACAGAAGCATCATGTACAACATTGAGCATGTTTTGCTTACCTACAAAATCAGGTCTGCTATGTGTGTTACTAGATACTTGCCCATCTGCAAATGGTGCGAATGAATTCAAGGAATCTACCATGCCCTGGTTAGTTTCGTTAAGTTCTTTCTCAAACTGTTCCACTACTAATGTCTTTGCGTCTGCCACCGCGAGCTCTGTATTTAAATCCAGAAACTCTCTTTGCTGTTTCAATTTAAATTTAGCGAGTTCTAGTTCTTGTCTAGATTTAAACGCGGAAGCATTAATCCTCAACTCTGCTCGACGGTGCTCGTCACGAAGTTTCAGCGAAGATGTCGAATAAGCTGTACTTGATGCACCAGAGGATTTACTTCAGACTGATAAATTGTCACTGGGGTTTTTTTATTAAGTTTTCCAAGGTGGGCTTGATGTCAGTAATTTACTGCTGTTCATCGGCAAACATAGTAGAGTCACGACACCGACCATGTGCTGTGTAAAAATCGTCGCAAGCATTCACCAGTCTTTATATGCATTTTTGATTACAACTACAACGTCACTGCCGTCCGCGGAATTACCATCTGAATGTATTCGGTTTTGACTTTGACACATCAAAATGTGTCACGTACTGCCTTAGCACACTGCTGTTCCCAGAATTCTGCTCCCTTCTCCGTCAATATACGATTGCGGAGCATTATCGGCACCTGTAGCCGCCATTTGAACTTCGTTGTCTCCCTCCATGTAGATGCAGATGGCCAATTCATTAGTAAGATGAGCTGTGCACCAAAGATTATCAGCCCGAGAATAAGCCATGCTGAATGTGTCACCAGTGACACGAAGGATGATGATAAAATAACAAGCGTATAGAGACGATATACGGCAAAACAAACAAGGAATACAAAATTAGTCATACATGTGATCAATAAACATACTTGCAAGCTAATTATTTTCACTCAAAGGCGTTGTTTAATTACATCGCAACTTGGGCAGCCAATGCACATGGACTGTCAACGATAAAAAAGAAGAATGCTGATACTGAGTTGCCACATGGCGAAAAGAGGCATTTCGAGATGTGCCATACTCGCACTCACGCGACAATGTAAATTATATAAAAACACATAATTGTCCGTTACGTTATATCACCCGTGCTACTACACCAGTAGCAAGAGGGGTTGGCTCCTCTGCATCATCAGACACATCAACTGACAAAAGGATTTCCATGTCGACCCTCTATACTTTGAATTACTGCCTGGATATATTTCTGATCTTTATTGATTTCAGATGGACGCAGACCATATTGAATCATTTCTCGCTGATTATCAAGGCCACACATGACCTTAGCATTACTCATGATAGCGCTTTTCACATGCACAGTAAGATACCACTTTAGAGTAGCTTTTTTCCTGTCTTCTGATGCCAATGATACCCCTTGTCGTGATTTGGAATCTCTGACAGGCCTAGATCAGAGCACACGCTTTTAACTGTCGTTCCCTCTGATTGTGTCAGAACAAGTTTATCATCTTGGAATGGTTGGCGAACTTCAAGCTCTTCAAATTCAAACATATGCTGCATCTCATCTCGTAATGTCTGGCAAAGTCCTTCTAATGTTTCAGCACCCTCTTTCGCCACCTTAGCTTCCTGGACTGCCCATACAAGGAAGACTTCCAGTTACATACAGCTCATAGCCTCAAACATTACTTTATGAGCCAATGGTAATCTCTTTTAAGTCTTACCTTTCATGACCACGTCCATGGTGTTTGGACCAAAACCACCAGCTTCAACTAACACATACTGCAAGCCACTCTCCTCATAGCGCTTGCTCATGATATTCGAGTATAACTCCAAGATGTGAAAGCCTCAAAATCTGAGGATATGATGGTGGAACTCATACCAATAGCAGAGACAATGTAGAGTTGGAGATCTAACGTGATGACAGGATGCATCTGACCTAAATATAGCATTGTCTTTTCCAGAGATCTCAATGCTGTGTAAATTGTATTCATATCGGTTGGCAGACCAGGCACAATACGATTATACCCAATACGAGTTGTTGCGGTATTATCTTTATAATGTATTTCCAAAATGGCATGGAATCCATTCCAGCTATTAATGTATTGCAGCTGTACAGGTTTCAATGGCTCAGTATTGACAGAAAATATTTTCTTAGGGCATAATCGAACAAATGTCCATGCCCTTTCTAGTGAAAACACAGTATTCCATATTCTGCCACGTCTATCTTAGCTAAAGGATGGTTTATTTCAGCTCTTTTCTGAAACTGATTTGGACATTGAGACAACTCTAAGCACCTGAGATCACGTACAGCTTTCTTTCTATGGCTATCAAGATTTCTCCAGGGCCCATAGGCAATTGTGTTTGTTCATTCTTTCTGATATATCAAAGCACCAAGAACGTGAGTTATAGCCTTGCTATCTCGTGTCTCCTTATTAATGTCAATGTTGTCGACTGCAGTATGCCCCCATCTTCCTGGCATGATATTTGTAGGAAGGAATTTATATTCATCTGTAAGTCGCTTCATGTCACTTATGGCGGAAGCAGTGTCTAGTCGGCACAAATCATCGCAACTCATACTGGGTCATTTTGAATGTAACATATCATTGAATTTTCTGTTTCTTCTCAGGTGATGGACAGAAACAGCTAAGCCGATATGTTTAGGACTTTGGCATCGTACATGTCAGGCATTATGGAGAATGTCTTGTGCTACAGCTAAAAGTCTTTATCAGCTTGTGTGTCTGCTCTGGCTTCCTCTTCTTGTTTACCAAAGATCAGATACAATTGTTTCAACTCTCTGTTGGCATCTGTCTCTCAAATCAATACATGCATAAAGTGTTGGAACTTGTCAATCAACTGATCGGTTACAGTACTTTCGAAATCTGGGGGAGTTTTAGAATCTGCCTTTTACACTGCACCAGTTTAGTTAGTGACTCGGGGGTAGCATCCAAGGAGATGGACGAAACAGCAATGATAAAAAAAAGTTGGGTGCGCGAATGGAGCTGGCCAGCAACCAAGAATAAGTGTACTTGGAACATAATCTGGTGAGTTTAAAGCTTACAAATTGGTGGCGGTAGTGGGATTGAAATAACGAGATGATATAATATGACATGTGCGTGAATTTGTAAAATTGCATGAATTCCATGCTGATCTAGCCATGGTAACAGAGTCAAACATTGGCATTGGTAGGTGAAATTTTCGCTTGCTGAATGTTCCAACAGTTTACAATAGCATAGACATTTTCCCCTTAATTTACAATGACACTAGTTTTCGCATTACACTAGTCTTGTATTGTATTGTGTAGTTCCCGTCTATCAGGCTGCAAGCCCCTCAGGCGAACCTTTATCTAGAGTAGATTTTCACTGGCCTGATTGTTCCAACAGTTTTTGCATTTAATGATTTGTAAATAATATGTTTAAATATGTATTCGCTGCAAACTCTCGTGCAAATAATTTTCAAAAATATGAACAGCCAGATTTTCCTATAAGATATATTGTAACCTGTGGTGCAACTTGTGATTCATTAAAGACAGAAGCGCTCGCTTACTTAAGAAATAATACTGTTATTAATGATAAGTTAAATGTTAAAGTCTATGTTGGCATAAATGACCTAATTACTAATAAAAAGTCAAATTGTGGTTCCGAAAAGATTCTATCAAATATCTCGGTTGATGAAGTGTGTAGTAACTTGCGTAAGTTTAAGACAGCGTTGAAGTCATTAAGACCAAACACTCTTTTTGGGTTTATTACCATACCACCATGTTCGTTATCAGCCTTCGCTCATTTTAAAATAGTGTCGGGGAAATTGAAGTGTAGTAGTTTGTCGGTGGCTACAGTAGCAGCGTTCCAAGAAAATCTTAATAGAGATTTGGCACAAGTAAATGAATTCTTGATTGATCAAAACATAGCAGATATAAACGTGTTTAGCCTTCGACCGTTGACTGTGCAGTGGTGGCACAGAGAGATAATTCATACACACATTAATGGAGTGGGTGTAAAAGGAAGCAAATGAGTGTGACTTCGTATCATTTTTCGCGAGTGTATGATGGACTCCATGCTATGTCGCACATAAAGCATAAGTGGTTTCAGTCCACGATCGTAGCATTTAAAGCTGAAGCGGGAATTCAAGTGGAGAAAGCCTCTCCAAGCACTTTGGCGGATGATTATTCCGATTTATTTTCTGATTCCGGATCAGAACCAGAGTACACATGCTAGAAGAGGCAGAAAACAGCATCATAATGTAAGGGATTTAAGTCATTCATTGTCGTATGTATGTCTCATGATTAATACTATTTGTAGTATTTATGAAAATTATGAATAAAACATTGTGAACGTAGGTGTCTTATTTGTAACTAATGTAACATATAATTATATGTAATATCACTGTTTGAGTGGCAGGTGAACTGCTCGCTGGCTCATCAAACAGTGTTCCTTTCAACTGTAATTTAATATAGCTATGGCTGAATCCAGATGGCTGTCATTGGCAGCCCCACCACCTCGATTTGAGGGAACTCAACGAGATGATTTTGACCCTTGGTTGGAACGCTTTGAGGCATGGTGCAACATTCATGAAGGACAAGTTGCAGTATTTTCCTATCCTCTTAGGCATGCTGCTTTCGCCATATATAGAGAGTTGGACAAGAAAACCAAGGGAACTAAATATGGTAAAGTTGTGGAGGCGTTTATGCAAGCGTTTTCCTCACTAGCATTAGTGGAAGCTTTTCGCTCCCAATTATCATTAAGGAGTAGACATGAAAACGAAAATTTAGCTGTATATGTCGATGAATTAAAGCGATTGGCATGCTGCTCCAAAATACATAGGGTGTAAGGAGGTCCTAGATGATGTTGTGTTGACACACTTTTAGTGGGCACCGGGAGGATTGGTGAACATGTGCATCATAAATACCCAGCGTCAGTGGATGAAGCACTGGAATCAGCTGCAATGTTGGGATGTAGATGGGAGCCGCAGAGGATTTACATTTGATAGGGATTACCAAATGAGCCATTAAACGAATAGTGGCTGATACTGTGCCCGAATTTCCAGCCATGAAGTCATCAAGGGCTACGGGAACGTCAAATATTTGCGAAATTCAGATTGAAGGATGTGACACCAAGCACTTATTAACACTGGGGCAAGTATAACTTTGATTAGTGATCACTTCAGACTTGAAAATAAATTTTGAAAAGGAAGTGTCTGAATACATCAATTTCGGTATCTGCTACAAAGTCAACAATGAACCTGTAATGTTAAAAGGTGTATTGGACCTAAATGTCAGAATTGAGACCATTGATATGTAATTTCCTTTTTTTGTGACGGATATGGCGAACCCTGTGATATTAGGGTGGAATTATTTTAGGCCGTCCGGCCTGAAAGAAGATAGTAAAAGAGGACTTTTGGAAAATGGGGAGGAAAAGATTCGCATGCTCCCTTGTTGGAGAGCCTTTCCAAGAGTTTTCTCAGCATCATGGATATGTTGCTAGACCTTGGCATCTACACACTGAACTACGCAGTGCTAGATTGGTTTGAAATAGGCCTACATATGTTGAATCACCTTATGGAATCAGCTGCTATTACCTCTTCAGTGCCGATCTGTCTTAGTGAAGCTATTTTGTCCATTGCTGCCTTCACGTCAACGTTTAACCTGTACACAGCTTCAAACTGGTTGACAGAGGATTGAGACTGAAATACGACTGTTTGCCCCTTATGCTTTTCAGCACAATATTGTTGGTAATCTTCATAACCACACGTTTCTTGATGACACCGATAAACATGTAGTAATGAAGTCATATCATATGCCATACCATTTTCGATTGTGTTCTTGAATATGCATAAGAAGCAGCTCATATGCTTTTGCGAATATATCTGAGTTTTCTGTTCTGTGACAAATTTCCACGGCTGTTGTGCGTATTTTGTCTTGTAATTGGAAGAGTAAGAACAGTAGCCAAGTGCGTATCACCACGTTTCTTTGCACAGTTGCAAATACAACATCTATTCCTCGCGCACGGTGTTGCATCTGACCTGGTAGTAATATGATCATCACTAGGATCTGCTAATGTAGATCGTTCTGCAGTGTAATGCTTCAAATTGTAGGAAGCTCGGCGTCTAGTTTTGGTAGCATAAATTGCGAGACCTGCTAGGAACACAGAATTCAGTCTCAGTGATTGTTCCATACTCCTGTGCAAATTTATATGATTCATCCTTGTTCCCCTTCATACAGGTGTACAATGTGCACAAACCATGTTGCGTAGGAAAATCTAGCTAGTCAGTACCTCTTTTTAAACAAATAATGCAAATGATCTTGGGATCTAACTTGGCCGATATGTATACATGGGTTGGGGTTCATTCTTTCAGCAAAATGTCACCCCCCCCCAACTATTGCAAATATGTCTGATGAGATTAATCTTTTATAAAATTGCATCCTCTTCCCAGCAAGAAGATACATTTAACCACCTTGGTTACTGACAGATGTATTTGAATTGGTCTATGGAGGAATAATTGGGGCGTACGTATCTGCAGTGTATTAATTCTTATAGAATATTTAGTTATTAGCTCTCCATATAATTCTCAACAAGTTGTCCGCTTTACAGCTTTTCATTTCCATTGTCGGAAACAATAGCTTACGCTTCAAGTTGACATTGAATGACACTTTTCGAATTTATCCCGAAACAAACGTATTGATCAAACAAATGCTTAATGTATATGAAAATGTATTATACTTCGTGTATTAATTTGTTTTAGTATACTAGGGTCTACATCGTAGAATGGTTTTGTACTTAAGGGTATACAGTAAACATGCATTGTGGCACCATTTTTAACGAATCTAAGTACGTATTGTGACGTCACAATTTTTTACTATTAAAGTATCATTAAAAGATGAATATATGTGGTATAGCACAAATACATTAATTAAAATAAATTATACATGTATTATGTGTCAATTATTAAATATTGTGGGAATTCTTTAAAAAAAGTAAGCAATCATTGCTAATCTGATTATTGCTAGGTGATTATCTTGTGTTTAACTTGCTGGTGGCTAGCCGTATTACGAGCTCTGCAACCTTTTAGTTAACCGTACACTCACATGTCCAACAGATGAGGACTAGTCAGAGTGGGCTATAGCAAAGAAGGGCTGAATGCAGCTATGGTATGTTTCTACTACTACAGCTGCAGAATTACTATGCCTCGTCCATCTATATCTAACCCCGCCCACGCTTAACGCATGTTGGAATCGGTGTATATACTTTGTACACTGACTTCCCAGAATCCCATTTTTCACATGTAAGCTGTTCAATAATGCGAAACCAAGTTGACTGGGCTGCGTGTTAGTTTCAAAATATTGAACAGAGTATTTATTAAATTATGGTAAAATTTTCAAGACATACGTTTCGTGCATTTTACGACCTATTCTAGCCTCATCATGGAGTATTGGCTGTCATTTATGATTGTGACGTCAAGCTATATGTGACGTGATTGATTGGGTCCATCCATTCTCAGAGAACGGGGTATATCTACTACGCTATGATTGAAGCCTGGATTCTGAAAATTCATAGGTCATATAAATATATGCCAACACGCGTAAAAATGGGCGGAGATAATCTTAAAATGTGATGGGTATAGCTAAAAATCGCCCGCTCTATTGATGGGTAAGATATCGGGACACATATATGATACTTACACTGTATCAATGAAATCAAGGGTCACTGTTGATTATTTTGAAAGTACATTGACTGCAAGCTGGTGCAGTATATACCAGAAACGGATGTGGTTTGGGTGGGGGGGGGGAGGGATTAAAGCGCGTATTTAGCAATTTACTGAACAAGTTTGGTCAAGAAAATTTAATATATTTGTTTATTGAATGCCCATTTGCAGGCTAATAGAAGACGTTTGTTTGAAAATTCTCAACTGAAATACTATTATTGCAAATTTAGCACTGCACTGACTGGCGCGATAACCGAGCCCGTCATTACAGTGGTACATTTGCAATAATAGTATTCTCCTGACCAGCAAACGGGCATTTGTCAATACCGCTCCTGATGCCGATTTTGGCCAGCTTCGTCATGACAGGATTAAAACTGGTCTGTTCGAAATATAGAGAAAGCGCCTTTGGATCAGTAAGGCATTTGCAATGATTCCTATGATAAACAATGTAATCGGAATGCCTTTAGAAACACTTTTAACTATTTTAGTGTATGTCTGAAATTTCATCACGTCCTCTTTCTCTGAGCTCATGCGGTAACAGGGTTCTGAACAAGCAGTCTTATTCAAATAGAGTGCCATCTTGCTACCCTCGTCGCTGTTGTTGTTGTTGTTGTTATTGTTGTTGTTGTTGTTGTTGTTGGTGTTGTTGTTGTTGTTTTTGATGATGATGATGATGATGATGATGATGGTGGTGATGTGGTGGTTGTGGTTGTTGTTGTTGTTGTTGTTGTTGTTGCTGTTCGTTGTTGTTGTTGTTGTTGTTGTTGTTGACGATGATGCTGAATGGTGATGTTTTTGTCGGGGTTTTTTGGGTTTTTTTGTTGTTGTTGTTGTTGTTGTTGTTGTTGTTGTTGTTGTTGTTGTTGTTGTTGAAGCACCAGCTGCAATTTAACTCTCATAAGCGGCAATGATGTTAGTAAGTCTCTAAGTTGGTACACTTGAAAGGCAGAATTACAACAACGCCAGTATCTAAGTTACTGCAGTTCATATAAATGCCATGTTTACTACTTTAGAAAAGATGTGTATTTACCGTCTTGGCAAGTTTGCTGCGATCAAAATATATCTGGTATCAGACTCAGGAAATGCGTGACCATTTACATCTATGCGCCACTATAGCTTGGCATCTTGGAATGGACCTTTCGAGATTTAGCCTTGGCCCGCCAATGCCTAGTTAAGCTCCGCGCAGACCTAGCTAGTGTTGCGGTCGATCCCTGAACTCACTGACCACCAATTTCCCGAAAACGATACAGGTAAGCTGTTAAATATGTTCAAACTAATTTGACTTGGCGATGTTACTGCCTATAACAGCAACAGTGGCCAGTCTATTTCGTTACAAAATAATCAACAGTATGTTTAGTATAGTAAAAACGCGCAATTCATACAACCTGACATACTATTAAGTGTTTAAGCCGGACTAAATTGAGTCATTCATGACGTAATAGTTTTGACGTCACCATACACGTCACGTAGTTGATTATGACGTCATATGATGGATGGATAAACTGGAACGGTCCATTAATGTACTCAGTAGATCTAAATACAATCTTGGTATGCGGCAACCACTGGCATACAAGGCAACAAAACATCTGCATATGAAACCAACACATTAATATACATTCAAGCAAGAGACACGGCTATCCCGCAATATAAACCTGTAGCTTCATACGAAAAGGTGATGTGATTGACTGCCGTAGATATATACGATCAATGAACTATGTTATCTTTGTGATGACTCTGTATTTAGAATTGCATTGTCTGGTACATAAAGGACGTGACATGAAACGATAGAGTGTGAATGTATCGATGTTAATGTAATATGTAAATACGCCATTGATCTACGCTGCTGTGGCAGTTTTCCAATATACATTGCCTGATGGAGCGACAATAAAGTCTACCCGAACATGGTACACATGAATCCATAAGGGTAGATTCCTAAGCCCATAGCATGAGCATCGACCAGTGTCAAGGATAACAGTTATGAGTATGTTGATACTGACCAGAGAACAGATTTTCTAGATCGGGAAAGCATGGTACTGATGATAATTTTTTAATCTTGGGAATGCAATGGGTAAAAGACATGAATGATAAAAGACAAGAAATATTTTCTTTACACAATTCAGCCCATACAACAAGCAAGCACAATGGAGGTGTCGGACCACTTCTTCTCTCTTTAGTTTGCTCTTCTAGATGTACTATACAGTACTTTTTACTGGAGATGCCCACTGAAATTGACCTACCCAGTTTTACCTATGGCAGCAACAGCGTCCAGTCAAATTAGTTTCAAAATATTCAACAGTATGTTTCTTAAAAAGTAAAGACTTATTATGACGTAATCCTAGACGTCACATAGTTGATTATGACGTCATATTATGAATGGATAAACTGGAAAGATTCATTGTCAAAACGTGTCGGCACGACAGCAAATATATACATTCGGAGGGACTTGTAGCGTCACCAACACCAAATATTAAAAAGTATGTAAAATTAATCAATGGGCTGGACGTTGAATATACAGAAACTAATTTGACTAACGACTGTTTGTATTATCGGGATTGCAATATTTGTTTTAATATGTGCACCATAAATCCTGTTAAGTTACGTTGAAATTGAGATTCACTATCTCCATTGCTGAAATAGTCAAGAAACATTTTAGCCCATGGGCTAAAGTGGCCCATATGACACCTCGCTATGATTGGTATTGGCGTTGTCGTGTGCCCTGGGCAGGTGAAATCCTCTAATTGAAGAGACTCTCGGAGGAGTTTCTTGACTCACAAAGAAAAGATGCCTAATTATAACCAATCGTATTGTGGCTGTGTAGAGAGATATGGAAGTTGCAGGTCAAGATCTCAATTATATAGCTCACGTGGTCAATAAGTGCATATTCACTTTGGAATGCACAATTTGGCCATAGCTCGGGATTGCGAGAAGGTAGAAACGCCGACTTTGGCAATACCATTATATTGTAGCTGTCTACCGGGCATTGAAGATTCAGGTCACGATGTCAAATATCGAGGTCTCGGAGTCGCTAATGGAGGACTCCAGTTTCTCAGTCAATCATATGACATAATAATCAATTATGTCAAAAAATGTATGATGTCATAATCAATTACGTCATGAATAACTGGATTTAATCCGTCATAAACGCTTAATAGTCCGTTCAGCAGTACGAATTGTAAGTCTTTACTATTTAATATATGCTGAATATTTTGAAACTAATGTAACTGGTCGCTGTTGCAGCTACAGATGGCAACAGCAACCAGACAATTTTGTTTCAAAATATTATTTGCATATTTTTGGCATTAACGCAAGAAGGTAGAATCGCCACGTTTTGTAAATAATCCCATATCTTGGCTGGCGGGGAAGAAAAGTTGGCATGCCAAATGGTCAAATATCTAGGTCATGGGGTCCGCATACCGGAATACACATTTTACCATAACTGGGGAATGCGAGAAAGTAGAATGACTAACAGTGGTATTAGAACAGCTGAGGCCCGGGACAGTCTGCCGGAAGATGTGGCGAACGCACATGCATTGAAGACCGTTAAACCCCGTCTTGACAGACACTGACAATATCAAGAGATTGGCTATAAGTATCACGCTTCGATTGACACTTCGAGGCATACCATGACAAATGTTGTAACTACACATGGAAAGTATGATGATCTGGACGCATAGGACTTACCTTTCGTCCAGGAACTACTAATGATTACTTATGACATCGTTGTCATTTAGTAGTGATCTTTCAATTTCAAATAACTAGCCATATCAATACCCAAGCCTGGATCTGGGTGGCTATGCCCTTGCCGCGTCTTTAGTTGTGAGTATATTATGATGGCAGTTTCATCTATCCAGTAGATTATATCTGCACCCCACTTCGGATGGAGTGATTCGATCTGTCACTCAAGTATATGACGTCATAATAAATTACGTCACATGTAGGCTGGTGTCGCAATTATAACTCCGTTATGAAAATTGAAAAGTTCTCGTCATTAAAACTGAAGAGTCTGCCATGAGGTATACGAATTGTATGCATTTCATTGTTTGAATATGTATTACACAATGTGTTGAATGTTTTGAACTTATTTGATTGGACGCTGTTACCTCCATAGTAATCGTTCTGGTGATTGTTTGAGTAACTACCAAGTGCAACGCAAAGTTGTGCGTTTGGAGAATTTAATGCGAATGCCACTGAATATGAGTACATACATTGATCATAGGCTGGCTGCGTTTTCATCTTTATCATTAATCCCTGTGTTAAAAGTGATAAAAGATGTATATCCTAAATAAATGTAGGACTATGTGTTACTTTATGGATACTTTCATTAAAGTTCGCGTACCCCATTAAATATAGACACTTTTGCACGAGATATGAGATGCCTGTTGATTTCTGTTCATTTGCCCAGGAGGCAATGTTTACCAGCGTGATTTGCTACTCCATATTTGTTGTAACTACTGGATGTCATATTCGTTGAGTTCATTGTCTGTACCAGCTAGGATTTCTCAAACAAAAAAGAATCCAGCAGCACGTGTTGACCTAAAAGCTCACTTTCAGCTAACTCTGGAAGCGTACGCATGCACGTAGGAGGTATTCACGGCAGTACATTAGACAGTCTGTATTTCAACACTGTTCAGCGCAAGTGTGTCAATTTGAAGGATATGTGGTCGTTTGATGTTATCAAATGCACGTGACACGTAAATTCCGATCTTATAGAAGGGGCAATGCTTTGAGAGTACTTACTTATGTCATCAGTCATTGTGCCCAGACTATGCCAGCGCAGCTACGCCATCTCTTAAAACCACAGTTTCCAGTAAATGTGTTAATCTTATTATCCGATACGAGATAATGTCTCATTTGATAGAACTTTTCTAATGCTTTTCAAAAGCACTATAGATCTCCGTTTGGACAGATGATGGGTCGTTTTGTAGGCTTTGCGAGTGTGGTCAGTGTACCGCCTCTCGCACTATCGATAGGGATATCCCAGATGAACGGGTTATCAATGAAAAAGTAGAAAAAGTAGAACACGAGACCTATCCGTTTGGTCGAACCTTAGAAAATGGCATCAGAAGAATTTGGTTTGAAAAGGTAGAACAACCTCTCCCAAGTAAGGTCACGGTAGATGGTCGATTTATCTTGCCATTATGATACAGGGGGCAAATCAAAGAGTGTAGAATCTGCTTAGGCACATAACATCTTGCAACAGATTGCCCTAACAAAAACAAATGCCTAGTTTGTGGGTCATCTGATCATTTTAAGTGGGGATGCCCGTAGAACAAATCTGTCAAAGAGGGTGCTGATAAAAGTGCAGAGCAAGTTGTTTCTAAAGAAAATGTCTTAGAACCGGTAGTTGCTGAGATTGTAGCTGAAATCTATGTTAATGAGAAGCATGTTTCTAAAGAAAATATCATAGAACCGGTAGTTACTGAGACTGTAGCTGAAATCCATGTTAA
Source organism: Chaetoderma sp. LZ-2023a (assembly GCA_034401795.1). Taxonomy (NCBI): domain Eukaryota; kingdom Metazoa; phylum Mollusca; class Caudofoveata; order Chaetodermatida; family Chaetodermatidae; genus Chaetoderma; species Chaetoderma sp. LZ-2023a. Next base: position 65,553,435 of record CM067363.1, on the reverse strand, counting down.
TGAGAAGCATGGTGAAAAAAGTATGAATCCAATCGCTGCAGTTGCAGGTGGTGAAATAAAGGTTCTAGATGAGCGGCTAAGTCGTACTCCAGTAACAAGTCAATCCAAGTCCGATGTCAGAGAGGTTAATTCCACACAAGTTGAAGATGATGATCAATACCCTCTGGAAGAAAGTTTTAATTTAGGACAAGTAAAATTCAGGTCGCAAGACACCGAAATTAACTTTGATTTTCCACTAAGTACACGCAATCTAGACGATTTGAATAATATAGGGAAAGTAATTGGTGTCTCAGATCGATTGAGTGGAACAAAGCGACAGAAAGATGGAGACAGTTCTGAATCAGAAATAGGGGAAAGTGATATAGAAGACTATAATATGTCAGTGGCTGAATCCGATATATCCATTCAAACACAGAGTTCTAAATCACCCGATGAGATGGTCATGCACAGGTCAGAGGCAGGAGATGTGTTAGTTCCATATGTGACAGCAAAAGGGGTTAAATATAGGCATCTGCGTCATGATTCAGATATATTAAAATATAAGCATTTGGAAATAGTTGAACTAAGTAGTACAGAGTTCGAGAGTAAAATAGGTAAATGGTCTAAGTTAGGGTCGAAAAAAACTAAATCTAGTTAGCTTAATAATGGCGGTTGTATACATCATGGTATTACTTTTTATGCTAATTTGTACACTCAAGTGTAAAGGCTTAAACGGTGACATAAAGCAGCCTCACTTACTAGAGACTCTAAAAAATGAGCAGAGTGACATTGCTTTGATACAGGAAACAAAGATTCAGAAGTCAGAATTAGACGATAATTTAGAAAAGATTTCTGGATCCAGAATATTCTATTCGTTATCTCAAGATAATAGTGCTGGCGTAGCAATTCTTATACTCCCTCGTTGTTCAGCCTATGTAAATATAATCGCTTCAGTATCAGATGCAAATGGTCGCTGGGTGAGTCACAATATATATATACAACAAACACGTTTCACGTTGCCGCGTATATATGCACCTGCATCTCATCAACTACGTCGTGATTTTTCTAATGAGATGTCTACAACCGCATTAGATAACATCACTGAGAACTTAGTAATGGGTGGTGACTTTAGTTGTGTCGTAGATAAAGAAAATGACAGGAATGCAACTTCAACTTATACTGATACATCACATAGACGCTTAAAACAAATATGTGATAATGAACATTTAGTTAACACCTATAGAATATCAAAACCTCACGGCAAAGATCTTTCATGTTTTTGGCAGATGGTAAAGTTGGTTCAAGGATCGACAGAATGTATGTGAATGGTTTGTTGACAGGGTACTGGAGAGATGTTAATATGAAACCAGTCGCATTCTCAGATCACAACATGGTTTGTGTAATCTGTGTCACTGCTGACTGGGTAACAAAAGGGGTCGAGTTTTGGAAATTAAACACAACACTGTTGGGAGAAGAATTTTATAAGAATAATATAGAGAGTTGTTGGCAGTATTGGATTAATAGGACAGCATCATATAGGAGCACATTGCAATGGTGGGAGGATGTAAAACCGGATTTAAAATATGTTTCCCGAGAGTATGCTGTTAGAAAAGCACGGGAAATACGCAAATGCAAGAAAACACATCATCGATCACTGATGAAAATTAATGCTAAAGTAAATAATGGTGAAAATAATTATTATGAATTACTGGTTAAAATTAAAAGTAAAATAAGAAATATAGAACAATATGAGTTAGAGGGTGCAAAAATTAGAGCAAGAGCCCAGATGCATGCAAAAGGGGAAAAGCCAACCTGATATTTTTGCACATTAAAAAAAGCACGGGCAATAGATAAGGTGATGTGCTCATTAAGCATGCCGGATGGTTCAACCGTCTTTACCAACAATGAAATGAGTACTATTGTATGCAATTACTATGAGTCATTGTACAAGTCATAGGGAATTGATGAAGATGCAAAATTGGATTTGCTAGCAAATATAGACAAAAAAGTGTCAAGCGCAGGCAGTTAATTCTGTGATCAACCCTTAACACTAGAAGATTTAAGTAAATCCCTTAAAGGTATGAAACTAGAAAAATGACCTGAGTGTGATGGCCTTCCAGTTGAATTTTACCAAACCTTGTTGCACATTGTAGGTCCAATAATGGAAGAATTAGCCGCTGAAATCTTTTAGAAAGGCCATTGACCACCAGCTATGGCTAGGGCATATGTAAGGCTAATATATAAACGAGATGACAGACGTATAATTCAGAATTATAGACCAATTTCTTTACTATGTGTAGACTACAAAATAATATCCAGAGTGTTAACATAATCATAAACCAGCAATATTTATTTAGTTGTATTTCACACAAACATTTATGGATCCGACTTTTAGATTTAACCAAGCAACTTCCTGTTACATTTCTAACGTGATTGACAGCAGTTCACAGCTCGTTTTGCACGTTTTCTTTGCGTGGATATACAACAATATCACGAGGATGGATAGGTTTAGGCAGTCTAGTTTAGTAATTCTCTTGAGGAGACATCTTATTACATGGTCTAGAGGACAACAGAGAATTTCAGTTGGAATAGGATGAACAAAGAACCAGTTTCCGTGAGCGCTCACTCGGCATCAGTCATTCATCATCATCATCATCATCATTCAACTCTATCCTGCCTGTCTGTCGATTTCTTGACATGATTGTGGCTTGCTACACCCACGGACTTCGGCAAAAACTGTAAGTTTGACTAATTTTACATGGTAGCAGAGCGTGGTTTAGCCAAACTTAATCATGGCACAGAATTACAAGATACCGCCCAAGTTTGATGACAAAGTGACTTATGAAACGTGGAGGAATGAAATTAAAATTTGGACATTAGTTACTGATTTGGATCCTAAAAAACAAGCGCTGGCTGTCGCATTATCGTTGACTGGAACAACGAGAGAGACTGCTTTAGAACTGAAGGCTGAAGATCTAAATAATGAAGATGGAATGGATATACTGTTAAATGCCTTTGACGTTGTCTATAAAAAAAGATATTATTGATAGTGTTTATGAAGCATACACAAACTTTGAAAGTTTCAAAAAAATTGACACTATGATTATGAGTGATTACATTAATGAATTTGAACACAGATACACTAGAACTAAAAAACATGACATGTCATTACCTGATGCTGTATTAGCCTTTAAACTCTTAGACAATTCCAATCTCAACACAAAAGAGAGACAGTTAGCATTAACTGCATGTCCTGATATTAAGTATGATACTATGAGATCAGCATTAAAAATAATTTTCAGCGAAGATCATTCATGTACAGCTGTTAATAGTAACACACCTTTTAAGATAAAGCAGGAGCCTGTTGAAACCATTTTCGCTACGGAAAGATCTACAACTGAATTTAGACCAAGAAATATGACCTATAGAAATAATAATAATACTAACTTGAAAGGTACAAATCCTTTGAATAAATTTGGACGACGAACCAGATGTGCAATTTGTGAATCAGTTTTTCATTGGGCTAAGGATTGTTATCTAAATGAAAGAAATAAAACTGAAAAGTCAGAATCTGTCAATATTACATTATTTACAAATGAGAAACACAAAGATGAAATTTTCATGATGGAAGCCTATGGTACAGCAGTAATAGACACCGCGTGTACAAGAACAGTTTGTGGGAAAAAATGGTTAGATGAGTACAGATATAGTTTACGTGAGTCGAGTTATAGTATGTTTACTAGAACTGAAAGTAATCAGCAATTTAAGTTTGGAGATGGTGTTGAGGTGAAGTCGATAGAAAACATTATGATCCCTGCTTTAATTGGTAACACAAGCTGTAATATTTCTACTGAAGTAGTTAACTGTGACATACCCCTTCTACTAAGTAAAGATTCTATAAAGAAAGCAAACACTGTATTGAACTTAAGCAATGATAGCGCTACAATGTTTGGTGAGCCAGTAAGACTGAATTTCACTTCCAGTGGCCACTACTGTGTTAATTTAAAAGGGGATAATTCATCAGTTGAGGCTAATCAAATTGAAGAAGTTCTTACTACAGTAAACACAAAGAAATATGATAAATGTGAACTTGTCAAATTGCATAAACAATTCGGACATGCTACATCAGAAAAATTGATTATTCTACTAAAGACTGCAGGTGTAGGTTTGGATATCGATATCACCAATATGCTACAAGACATTGTAAAAGAGTGTGAGACTTGTATGAAGTTCAAACGTCCTTTACCTAAACCCGCAGTTAGTGTGCCATTAGCCACTAAATTTAACCATATGGTAGCTATGGACTTGCATGAGATACAGTCAAATGTGTGGTATTTACATATTATTGATTTATTCACACGTTATAGCGCTGCTATTGTGATTTTTAGTAAACGGTCAGACATTATAGTCAAACAGTTTATTCAAATTTGGATTAGTGTACATGGGCCCCCCAAATTTGTTCTTACTGACAATGGTAGGGAGTTTGACAATAAAGAATTTCACGATATGGCTGAGAACTTTAATATAACAGTTAAGACTACACCAGCGTATAGCCCCTGGAGTAATGGGATTCTTGAGAGACACAATAGGACTCTGAGTGAAATTCTTTCGAAAGTAAAACATGACACTACACTGGATTGGCAAACAGCACTTACATGGTCAGTGAATGCAAAAAATTGTTTGTGTAATGTGCATGGCTTTAGCGCACATCAATTAGTCTATGGTGAAAATCCCAATCTCCCATCAGTTTTGATAGATGATTTGCCTGCTTTAGAAGGTTCATCAGAAAGTAAATGCGCTACTGAACATTTAATTGGTCTTCATGAGGCTAGAAAAGCATATATTGAAGTTGAAACTTCTGATAGAATTAGAAGGGCATTACGGAAACAAACTAGAAATTATGACAACTATATTACAGGAGACATTGTCTATTATAAGCGAGATGATAGCAATGAGTGGAAAGGGCCAGGTGTTGTGATCGGTCAGGACGGAGTGGTCGTCTTTGTACGACATGGAGGTTCATACATTCGTGTTCACAAATGCCGTTTAATAAAACTTTCATGTGAATTGTCAGATTTAAATGAGCATATGGAGCTTTCTATTGACTCGAGTATTGACGAACAGTCAGCTAATGATAATAAAAATAGTACTCATGAGGATGTAAATATAGATGACTTTGATGATGATCAAACTGTAGAACTCAATGAACAATCAGTAACTGTGCAGAATTCTGTAAGTTCTAATAGCGAACCTGACTTGTCTAGAATTTGTCTCAAGCCGAAGGTTGGACAATATTTGAATTTTACCGAAGAGAATGGTAATTCATGCGTTGTCAAGGTGCTTTCAAGAGCTGGGAAAGCAACCAGTGCCTTGAAAGACTGGTACAACATTGAATATATACAACCAGCCTCCAAAGAAGGTGTTAAAATTTCAGCGGACATTGTAAAATTAGTCAAAATTACAGTTTTTGCCGAAGTCCGTGGGTGTAGCAAGCCACAATCATGTCAAGAAATCGACAGACAGGCAGGATAGAGTTGAATGATGATGATGATGATGAATGACTGATGCCGAGTGAGCGCTCACGGAAACTGGTTCTTTGTTCATCCTATTCCAACTGAAATTCTCTGTTGTCCTCTAGACCATGTAATAAGATGTCTCCTCAAGAGAATTACTAAACTAGACTGCCTAAACCTATCCATCCTCGTGATATTGTTGTATATCCACGCAAAGAAAACGTGCGAAACGAGCTGTGAACTGCTGTCAATCACGTTAGAAATGTAACAGGAAGTTGCTTGGTTAAGTCTAACATTGAAACTTGGTAGTGTTTTATTAGAAATTATTGGAACAGAGCAGACATGTGCTGTACCTAGCAGGACAATTTTTACCAACACCATGTTAACAAGGGACCTTATACAATTGGTTGAGAAGGATAGCATCCCTTCAGCTGTGATTGCCTTGGACAACGAAAAGGCATGAGCGAAAAGAAGGTAACATTACATTTGCATCAATCTTTCCAACCACATCACGAATGTGCTAGATATTCAGTCCCTTCTAAAGAGATTTCTTTGCCTCTGATCTAAAGTATATATCAGCCATATCAGGTTTCTAGTGATACATCAATAATACTAGGATGTCCGTATCGTCAGCTACAGCAGTAACTGCATCTCCTTGCATAGTGCATTGGAAACTACCATTGTGTCAGCGTCACCTTTACTGATGCAGACATGGTTGCCGTCTGATTTTAAGTAGGTACTCAACAATTTAATGAATTGGCTCTTATTGCTCTCATTTGACAAAAATACGTGTTGGTTGTTGCACATCTCCATAGACTCATTGACTTGAATGTCTGCTGATGTTCTACCACCCCTTCTTTGGTGTTCATGATCCTTTGTCGAGGGACCCTGCTCATAACCTTTGAAAACAATGCAAGGGTTTCCAAACATCATTTTGACATAACTCACATACTGTTCAACTATATCCTTGTATGTGTTTTTTGTTCTCCATCTAACTCTATGAGTAAGTGCGCCCCCGTCAAGAACACACATCATATGGCTATCTGGTAGTGAAGGAGATGCCTCCTTCAGAAGCGTCTTTGCTAACTGTGCCTTGTCAGTTTTCTTCATGGCACAATCTTTGACCAAGGGGTAAAGTGTTCATGATCCTTTGTCGATGGACCCTGCTCATAACCTTCGAAAACAATTCAAGGGTTTCCAAACATCATTTTGACATAACTCACATACTGTTCAACTATATCCTTGTATGTGTTTTTTGTTCTCCATCTAACTCTATGAGTAAGTGCTCCCCCGTCAAGAACACACATCATATGGCTATCTGGTAGTGAAGGAGATGCCTCCTTCAGAAGCGTCTTTGCTAACTGTGCCTTGTCAGTTTTCTTCATGGCACAATCTTTGACCAAGGGGAAAACAATGTTGGATTTATGTGTAATTTCTGCTGGTCAACTTTGATACCCGGATACAGATACTACAATGATCTGGTCATTTCTTTTGACAGTTGCATCTACGATATTTACATTGTCAAGTTTGCTATGAATTGTTGACCCCACTTCCTCTATATCAGCACCATTTACATTATCCCCATCAGTAACAACTAAACCGGAAGCCAAAGAGCGCAATCTTGGTTCATTCAATTTAAATGGTTCATGTTGTTTAAACCACTCGCACACTCTATTCAAGCCACTGAAATCACGGCTACGTCTTGTTGCTCCTAACTCAATGTGTTGTGCTTAATTTGTGTTAAGCTTGTCATAACATTATGCACCGCAGTACATTTGTGCATGCTGTAAATCCACTGCAGACGGAGACTTTCTGTTATTCCTCTTCCTCTCGTCAACCCACCACGACATTTAATGGATCGCATCAGAACTTGCTCAATTGCTAGATCCGTCCAGAGTCCTGCCCAGTATCTACTACTCCTCTGGACAGTATAATAGCCATCGTTGATGAAGCATCGATACAACCATGGATGCTCTTGTGGTAACTCTAACATTAGCTGTAAGTAGAGTCTGACCCTTTTTGCATAATTAATGTGACTTGTTGCAGCAAACAGGTTTAGCATTTTACTGACCGCAACAAGGTGCAGAATCCAATTTCCAGTTCTTTTAGCACGAATGAAAAGTTTGAGTGTTTCCACATATTCTATATAATGCAGCCAAAGCTTGGCTGTTCGGGAACTCTTTCCAAGCTTATTCTTGTACTTCATCAAATATCTCTACAACTCCACTTTTGATGCAGCAATATCTGTAACTGGTACAGACAGGGCTTTTACTCCATCATAGAAATCACATAGTTTATCCGATGCAGCATTGCCTAACTTATCTTATACCCACACATTCTAAGCACTGCAAGACGGTTCTCTGCTATTCATATCTGATGTCTCATCTGAAATGAAGGGGAGATCTTCCGTCTCAGTATCTATTATTCATCCAATGGCATATGGGAGTCTTCTGTTTCGACATTAACTGTTTCGAGTGGCAGATCTATTTGCAGATATTCCTCTCTATTCTGTGCCAATGGTTCACTTTGAATTGATGTAGGCGGTAAAACAGCTTTCACCAATTGATTAACTAGTGCAGCTTCTACTAAAAAGTGCCCCCGCAAAGCCCTTGCCACAGCTTTTCCTGTCATCATGTGGGTTACTGCGTTTGGACCATAGACTTGTTCCATGGCCTCTTCCAATCCAGAGCCACTAATCATTCAGCCAATACTAGCTAAAAAGCTAATCATAGAATGTCATATCAAGTCCGAATATATTTCTGGAGGCAATGTGTAAGGTGTTTGTAGCTGAAGAAAGGGCTTGTGTACTGCTGAAGATAACCCATGCTCAGGTGGAGCTATGTATTGCACTATGGGTACCCCTTTCTGTTTTACTAACTCACCAACCTTGATACGTTTCTGCTTTTCTATTGCGGGTTCTTGTGGAATTAATGGAGAGTCAGTGGTTGAAATACCTATGATCCCCATGATTCTGCAGTGACCCAGTGTGACTAGCGGGGCCACGCCTACGTTCATCGCTATGCTGTGAGAAAGGTTCACGCCTACGTTCATCAATGCACTGTGTATAGGATTCACGGCCACGCTCATGACTACTGTGAATAGTGTTCACGGCTACGCTCATGACTGTACTGTGAATAGTGTTCACGGCTATGTTTGTTACTGTCCCGTGAATAATGTTCACGGCTACGCTCATGACTGTACTGTGAATAGTGTTCACGGCTACCCCCATAACTGTACTGTGAATAATGTTCACGGCTACGCTCATGACTGTACTGTGAATATTGTTCACGGCTACGCTCATGACTGTACTGTGAATAGTGTTCACGGCTACGCTCATGACTGTACTGTGAATAGTGTTCACGGCTACGCTCATAACTGTACTGTGAATAATGTTCACGGCTACGCCCATGACTGACTGTACTGTGAATAATGTTCACGGCTACGCTCATGACTGTACTGTGAATAGTGTTCATGGCTACGCTCCTGACTGTACTCTGAATAGTGTTCACGGCTACGCTCATGATTGTGTCTGAATAGTGTTCACGGCTACGCTCATGATTGTCTGTGAATAGTGTTCACGGCTACGCACATGACTGTACTGTGACTAGTGTTCACGGCTACGCTCATGATTGTCTGTGAATAGTGTTCGCGGCTACGCTCGTGACAGTCTGTGAATAGTCTTCACGGCTACGCTCATGACTGCACTGTGAATGAGGCTTACGCCTACGACTGCGCTGAGAATAAGGTTCACCTTTATGTTGTATTACTGCGCTGTGGGTAATGTTGGTGCATGTCATGGCTGTTATTTAGCTTGCGATGTTGAGATGAGTCATATCTGTACAACTGGCCTGGCCGGTGGTAGCCAAAGACACCAAATAAAGTGACCAAATACAAATACAAATATAATATTTCATTAACCGACAAATACAAACACGAATACGCAAGATTAGTGTATTTAAATACAAATACAAATACGTATTTGACCCCAGGCCTGGAAGCAGTGTTGGGCTGTGAACAGTACATTATAATGTGTAAGGAGGAGTGATCATTGAGAATTATTGTGATACGATGATTGTTAAATTTCTGTTCAAATTGGCAGCGTGCCACTCTCTCAGAAACTATTTTGGTATGGCCGGTTTATTACTGTGGAGGCCCCGGTGCAGTAATTCACCTTTCCAGAGTATCCACCCATCATATGACGTCATAATCAACTACATGAATGACGTAGATAAGTACGTCAACGAATGCATATTTGAAGAGGAACTATGCGTTGTTGTACGAATTGTATGCTTTTACTATTTAATATATAGTCTGTTGAATATTTTGAAACTAATTTGACTTGGCGCTGTTGCTGCCATGGGCCTATGCCAGTCTATGCATATGGCAGCAACAGCACCCAGTCAAATTAGTCACAAAATATTCAACAGCTTTCCTGTATAGTTTTCAGGAAATTGATAGTTATGGCATTCGGGGATCGATCAATCCCAACGCGGCGAAGTGCGGGTGGAGGTTAGCTAGAGATGGGCAGGGCATAGCTAAAATGGAAAGATCCATTGTGAGAGGGTCTGTGCGGGTTCTGAATCTGAATGAATACAGGGCAAAATTCATACTGAACATCACGCCCAGGTGCGTGTCTGGGAAAAATGTCCACTTCTCACGATTAAAAACAGTTTATATACATATTTACAGGAATCTAGGTGGTTTATATCGTCACATCCCGGATGTAGCTCTTAAAAGTATCTACATCCGGTGCTGAGATAATGCTGTCAGGTAGGCCATTCCAGATCGGCACCGTTCTTGGTAGGAACTAACTCTGATGTCGTTGAATGATTGTCTGGATTGTCTGCAGCTTGTGTGAATGGCTACGCCAGGTGGTATGTATCAACGCCTTCTGATAATTGCTACATAGCCATTCAATAGCTTATACATGAAGAATATCTCATGTGTTTTTCCTCTGCTCAACCGATTCCCAACTTAGGTGTGTTAACATGTCTGTAACACTCTGCCGTGGGTATTTGTATTCAGGTCGCGTTAGAACGAATCTTGCTGCTTTCCTCTGGACGGCCTCGATGGGAAGATAGAGTTCTCTTGTGGGTGGATCCCAAACTGTAGAACTGTACTCCAGTTTCGGTCTAACGAGAGTGTGGTAGGCTCGTTCTTTAACTGATTACCATGGTGAAAAAAAATTCAGGCCTTTACCCGAAAGTTGGGATATCCTGGTATTTCCGAGCTTACTCCGAGCTCTGCAAGCTAGGAAAGGCCAGGAATCTTTTAGCTTGTGGAATCCTGGCATTTCCTGGCATATTCTGGAATTTAAAAGGCAGGAGAAGCCAAGATTTCAATCAATAGCAACACTCCAGGCTTATCCAGGCTTCACCTGACTTTAAAAAGCTTGGATTAGCCAGGAAACGCAGGCGTGAAATAGGGCTGTTCGGTTATGGAAATAAATAATCGATTATGATGTCTGAAAAATAATCGATAGCTGCTATGTAGCGAGGGAGGGAGGGAGAGAGCGAGAGCGAGAGGGAGGAGTGAATAGCTTTCTTAAAATTAATAATAAAAATAAATAAAAATAACTAAAAATAAATAAAAACAACTAAAAATAAATAAAAATACATAAACATACATAAAAATACATAAAAATAAATATAAATAAATATAAATAAATAAAAATAAATATAAATAAATAAAAGAAATAAAAATACATAAAAATAAATAAAAATAAATAAATAAAAATAAATGAAAATAAATAAATAAAAATAAATAAAAATGAATAAATAAATAAAAATAAATAAAAATAAATAAATAAATAAAAATGAATAAATGAATACATGAATAAATGAATAAATAAATACATGAATACATAAATACATAAATAAATAAATAAATAAATAAATAAATATATAAATATATAAATAAATAAATAAATAAATAAATAAATAAATAAGTAAATACATAAATAAATAAATACATAAATACATAAATACATACATAAATACATAAATAAATAAATACATAAATACATAAATACATAAATACATAAATAAATAAATAAATAAATAAATATATAAATATATAAATAAATAAATAAATAAATAGATAAATAAATAAATAAATACATAAATAAATAAATACATGAATAAATACATAAATAAATAAATAAATAAATAAATAAATAAATAAATAAATAAATAAATAAATAAATATATAAATATATAAATATACAAATAAATAAATATATAAATATATAAATATATAAATAAATAAATAAATAAATTAGTAAATTGCTAAAAATGCCTGATTTTCTATAAAGATAACAAAATACACAATTTTCGTTAATTGGTTTCTAGTTAGGTTTAGATGACCTCAGCCAAGTAGGACAAATTTTATCAACCAGTCCTCTGGATGGCTGAACACGAGAAACAACACCGCCAAGTATAATGAAGTCAATCTGGAGGAATCCATTGTACACTCGTTCCCATTGGATAATGATTTTAAGAAACAGGCGCGTATGCCCAGATTTTCAAGCCAGTGAAAAGGCGCCTATTTAATTTTAACATTACAGAGATCAATATTTAATTATATAGAGGTCGCCCATAGCGTCTATCTATGATGGTTTCGTATTTTCCAGAGTTAGAAAAGATAAATATTTTTAAAATCATTTGACTGCAGGTGGAGCAGCAGCTTTAAGTCAAATTAGTTATGAAACACTTGGCAAAATTTATGAAAATTTGGATCGAAAATTTGTGAATTTACCATGAAGTCAATTTTGTGCATTTTTTCGCGAAGTTGCCATATTATTTTTATTTTTATTATGACATAGATTTCGTCCGTAGTGCCTATCTACGACGTTTCCCAATTTCCCGGCATTAGAAAAGTTGAATATTTTGAAAATCGTTTGAAATGCCAGTTGTTGGTGCCTTAGGCAGCACCAGTTTAAAGTCAAATTAGTTCCAAAACAGTCGTCAAAATTTGTGAAAATTTGCATCGAAATTTTGTGAATTTTTTGTGAAAAACAGTAGTTCAATTTCTTTCTTTTTCGCAAAATGGCCACCAACCTTTCAGCCTATAGCTTCAGAGGGGGATATTAAACAGTAACAATCAAATGCTTCCGATCACTGGCGTATCAAGCAATTACTTATATAAACTTTTGCATGCATGGATTATGACTCGGGAGGTACAGACTTGAATGTCAGGAATATATGTTCATACAACTATCTTGCTAGAGCAATCAAACCATCGATGCATTAGCTGTATTACAAGACTAAACACTAAATTATGCCTGATTAAAATAATTGATTTTTGCCCGATTAAATCGATTTCTTCGATTTTTCGATTATTTTATTTTACTTCGATTATATAATGGCCAGGAAAAATAATCGACTATCGATGAAATATCGATTAACCGAACAGGCCTAGCGTGAAACTGATAAATTAAGAAGCCAGGAAAAGCCTGCATAAGTCTGGAATTTTAATCGTTTGTTTTCAAAGTAAAAATCCGGGCTTTTTAGAAGAGCCAGGAAATGCCTGGACTTTAGTTATTCTGCATGAAGTTAATAAAATAATAATGTTCGAGCGCTGGGAAATGCCAGGACTTTAGTTATTTTCCTCATCACGTGAAAAAGCCTTTGGTGTACTTGACCTCATAACCTGCTAAAATTGGCAGGAAATTTAAGTCTTTGTCTGAAAAAAATCCAGTGCATTACTATATATGTATTATGAGTTATGGATACATAATTTACTATTTTGAAAACTCTGACAGACCTGTTAGATAGAATACTTATGACTAGTAACCTTAAAATGGATATAGCTGTATTGGGAGTTATATATATTTTATTGATTTACTGAAATCTCTTAACAGTTACCAGTTTTGGGACAACTAGTTATTAGCTCTATAGTAATACAGTGACCAGACGTCCTAATACATGTAATATGTTAATAATCTCTGATTATAGCAAACATATCAAACAGGATATCATACAGTGTTAATGCCTTGGTGAAGTTATATTTGTTATCTATTATTATCTCACACGGGGCATATCATAAGACTACATGTATTAGGCCTATATCTAATTTTAGACCTGAAAGTCGGAGGCCATTCAATTGTAGAATGTTTGACTACTGAACATATTATTTCAGCACACATGTATATCACAGTAAGGATACACAATCCTCATACATAAGATGTCATTTGTGACATATTCTAATTATTAGCTCACCTAGCATGAAAGGTCAAGTGAGCTTATGTGGGGTGGGTGGGGGTGGAAACCATCAGTCATGTGTCCGTCATCCTTCTACTTTTCCTTTAAACGCCATCTTTTCAAGAGCCACTGGGCCAGCAGACATCTTGGATTTTGGCCGATTTTTGGAAACGTCTTTACAAATCTTCAACTTCGAAACCGCTTAGAGGGATCGATGCAAACCTCATGAAATATGATCTAGGGCAAGAGCTGAACCAAGTTTGTTCAACGGAACTTGATTTGCCAAATGGGTCGGCGGCCATCTTGGATGACATAGTTTTCGCAAAAATGATTTCTTTTCGGGCCGAAATTTGGCAGATATGATTAGGGACTAAAGGCCATTACAGTTTGTTCAAAGGAAGTTGATGCAAAAAAACATGATCACCATGGACCAATCAAAATGTATTGGATACTTTCTTCTTCTTTTCATTCGCTGATCATACCGCCAGTCCTGTAAGTGACTATCGACATGATCATATGCGGATACTTTTATTTGATGGATTTTGAAGCCGAAATCTATTTTATATAAGTTTTTGGGTATTCTGATCTCAAATCTGTCATTTTCAAAACCGTCGGATAAACGGTTTGACGGCCATCTTGTATCTTTTTCCCGCTAAAATCTCCCATACTAAAGCAATGGGAAATTTAAAATGTATTTTACTTGAGATCCCCTAGGCCGATTTCAAGATTGTTTGACAGGAGTCATCTTTAGGCCATAGGGATCCAAGTTTGTTCAAAGGAAGCCGATCTGCAAATTGGGCCGTCGGCCATCCAGGATTTTGGCCGATTTTTAGAAATGTCTTTTAATATCTTCTCCAAAACCGTTTGTAGGATCGATGCAAACCTCATGACATATCATCTAGGGCAAGAGCTAAAAAAGCAATGAGAAATTTTAAATGTCTTCTCGAGAACTACTTGGCCGATTTCAAGTATATTTGATCGGAGCCATCCTTAGATCATAGAGATCCATTCATTCTTATGGTGTAAATGATACATGTATAGGATATATGAGAATTTTTAAAAACCTACCACTGGAGTAACCGTCTTGATAACCGAGGCAGTCACTCAAGTGGTAAGTCTTCAAAAATAGTTTTCTCTTGGGTTGCAAATGCACATTTTCTCTTAAAAATGAAATCTTCTTGAACAACTTTGTGTTAAAAGTTTAAAATGAAGTGGATGCGCATTTTAAGGCTAGAGAAGTCTGCTTGTTACATTATATTTTAAATTTTATTTGCATTTGCACCGTGCTGTACTGAAGGATGACATTGCATTTGGCAGAAACGACTTTCTATATAAACTCTTCAATATAGTCAGTGGAGTTTTTGACTGGGGCCATGATGGCAAAATATTATTTGTTTGTATATATTAACTTACCGTCTATTACATATAGTATGAAACAAGCAGTGGAGCTTCTAAGCGCAAGTCATTAAGCATGCAGGAGTGTGCTGAAGCATGCGGTTAAGCGTGCGCAAGCTTGCAGGAGCACATGTCTGTGAGTGACGAGGTTGTAGGAGCATGTTGTTAAGAGTGCATGAGGTTAAAGGAGCATGCGATTAAGCATGTGCAAGGTTGTGGGATCACGCGGTTAAGCATACGTGAGGTGGAGGGAGCATTCGGTTAAGTGTGCATGAAGTTGTGGAACATGTGGTTAAGCATGCGCATGGTTGCAGGAGCATGTGTTTAAATGTGCGCAAGGTTGTGGGAGCATGTGTTTAAGTGTGCGCGAGGTTGTGGGAGCACGTGCTTAATGATGCGCGAGGTTTCCCAGGAGCACATAGTTAAGCATGCACGAGGTTGTGGGAGTATGTGATTCCGGTATATTACTGGCTTTTTCCGAGGTTATGCCTGGATTTTCTGGGTTATTCCTGGCTTTTCCTGGGATATTCCTGGCTTTCCCGGGCTATTTATGGCTTTTCCTGGCTATTCATGGATTTTCCAGCCTATTCCCGGGTTATTCTGAGCTTTTCCAGGCTATTCCTTGCTTTTTCGGGCTATTCGTAATGTTTTCAGGCTATGCGTGGCTATTCCTGGCTTTTCCGGGCAATTCCTGGCTTTCCGTGTTATTTCTGGTGTTTCCGGGCTATTCCTGGCTTTTCTCAGGCTATTCCTGGCTTTTCCCAGGCTATTCCTGGCTGTTCCAGGATATTCCTGGCTTTTATTGATTTATTTAAGCAATCCTGTCTATGCCTGGCCATTTGGCTTTTCCGGGCTATTCCAGGCTATTCCAGGTTATTCCGGGCTTTTCCTGGCTATGCCTGGCTTTTCCAGGTTATTCCTGGCTTTTTTCAGGCTATTCCTTGCTTTTGCTGATTTATATAAGCAATCCTGACTTTTCCAGGCTATTCCTGAATTTTCTCAATGCGTAATGTTCTGGCTTTTCCTGGCCTGTCCGAATTACCGTCCTGGCTTTTCCGGGCTTTTCTGAGCTATGTAATGCCAGGATATACCAGGGTATCCTGGCATCATTCCAGGTTATTCCGAGCTAAAAATGCCAGGATATCCAGCGAATTCCAGGCTTTTTTCCACCAGGGTGGGTACACTCACGGAAGTTTTGTTGAGGAATCCGAGTACTCTATGTCCTGCGTTGGCGAAGCTTGAAATGTGCTTGGTCCACTTCGGGTTGTGAGTTAGCTGCACTCCTATGTATGGGTTTGATAAGGTCTTTTCTAGTATATGATTTCGTATTGTATAAAAGGAGCTAAAGCTAGATCTATGCTGCGCAACTTTCGGGATGTTACACTTTGATACATTAAACTCCATCTGCCAAGTGTCAGTCCATGAAATAAGTGTATATAGATCGTTCTGCAGGATTCGCTGGTTTTGGCCGGTTTCAATGGTATGATAGAGAAACAGTCATCTGCAAACTGTTTGCTCGTTGATTGTATGCCGTCGGCGACGTCGTTGACGAATATGAGGAAGAGAAATGGTCGTAATACTGAGGCTGGTGGAACGCCAGACATACCTCTGTTGAGTTACATGATACTTCATTAAGGATTACTCTCTGTTGTCTGTCAGTGAGAAAGGCTTCTACCCAGCAGAGACCGTTCTTTTGTATGCCATAGTGATGGAGTTATGCGCGTAGGCGTTTGTGCGGTACTTTTTCTAATGCCTTGGCGAAATCCACCACAGCTAAATCGATTTGCTTTCGTTGGTCTAGGCTTTTTGTGAGGTCGTGTGTTGTTATGCCTCACATGCCCTGGTTAAGATATTGTTCTGATCTAGCAGCTTGCATACAATGTGTTATGTTGGCTTGTCTCCAATCTGGTGGAATTGTAGATCCATTCACTGATTATTGGAACGAGGAGACAAGGATCGGTGCTATTCGGCTGGCTGTTGCTTTTAGCAGTATCACTGGAATTTGGGCAAGGACTGCTGCTGTTGATAGATTTAGTCTTTGTAAAGTTTTTTCCCTCCACGTGATGGTATCTGGATGTTGCTGAGGTTGTTGTATAATGATGGTGTCTTGGATGGAAAGACATCAAGGTTTTCTCAGGTGAATACGGATGTAAATTGTTCATTCAGTGCCTCTGCTTTACCTTTCCAATCTGTGAGAATATGTCCATGATGTCTTATCGCGTTGATGCTCACAGTGTCCTTTCGTCTTGATTTAATATAAGGCCTAAATATATTGCTGCTTTTGTCTCACCCTCTCATAGACTGGGGCCCTGGGATCCTCCGGCGGAGGAAAAATGTGTAGATGCTCTGCCAAGCCATTAAATGGTTGGCACGTATACGAAGTTACATTTATTGATTTATGTGCATATCTAAAGCAGTTATAAACATATGTAATCATTTGCCTGTTGCACATGTGAACCAGTTTAGTACATAGTACCTACCCAGAAACCAACGTCCCCCTACACAATATCACATACAGTACAGCTCAGAAATAACACAAAAAAATAAAACGTACTTTCGAATGTTTTGGACTTAAATCGATTGGAAGACATTACTATCTATAAGGCAACAATGCCTTTCAATCAAATTAAGTCGAAAATATTCAACATAGCATTTTATCATCGTATTCAAAATTGTACTAACTAACAAGTTTAATTTTTTGTTTTGGAAACTTATTTCTCAGCTGCATTGTACTACACGCACGCGCACACACACGTACGCACGCACACAAGCACGCATGCAGAATAATGTTGTTGTGCCCCACCCCTCCCCCCCCCCCCCATATTTCACATATATGCTATGTTGAAACATTCGAAATGAATGTTAGGCGGTTTTTAAAACCATTTCCGTGACAGTTATCTTACCTGCTGTTTGACCCGAGATCGTGATTGTGATATAGCTGCCAGCTCTTATCGGGCTGGTTATCCCTAGATGGCACGAGAATTGACAGGATAACGCTATAAAAGATTTGATTATCCCGTATAGGGCCTATTAGTCCAGGCTGAAGGCAAAGAACTTTTTCAAAATGCTGAGCACCGTTGCTGTTGTCCTTTTCTCACTCGGGCTGGTAAGTTGAACATATTTAACCAGTTAATGTTTTTTTAAGAAAGTTTAAAATTTCCAAAAACATCTTCATAAAAACACAGATCCTCTGTTAACCCCATCTTGTGTCAGCACCGCCTCAAAGCGCCCAAAATGCTATTTATATTATATTAATTAACCCTTTAATAGTTAAGATTTGTAAAGACTATGATCTTTTTGCTCAGTTAATTTACAAATGGAATTTACAAACTAACGTTCTGTCATCTTGCAAATGGAGCCTATTATGGACAGGTTGAATATTAAAAGATCAAGAAAATTTAAATATTTGCATAATCAGTGTCCATTTGCAGGACAAGAGATGAATACTTTTTTTGGAAATTTATCACGGGATTGACTGGCTCCGTAACCGAGCCAGTCAATCCAGTGGTAAATTTTCAAAAAAGATTTTCTTCCTTTGTACTGCAAATAGACATCCTTCAACATTACTAAATCCGCTTAATCAGGCAATGGCCGAATCCGGTTTGAGCTATGCCCCGCCCATCTCTCACTAAGCTCCACCTACGCTTCGTGTGTGTTGGGATCAATCAATCATTGTACCCTCTGAATCGCAATGTCCAGAAAACCATACAGGTTAGCTGTTGACTATTTTGAAACTAATTTGACTTGGTGCTGTTGCGGCCTATGGCAGCAACAGCGCCAAGTCAAATTAGTTTCAGAATAGTCAACAGCATGTGTATTAAATCGTAAAGACATATAATTAGTATAACAACGCTCAGTCCATCATCAATTATGCGTTCATGATGAACTTATCCACGTCATTAACTGGATTACTCCATTGATGTGTATTGTAATGTGGATGAGGATGTGGAAGAGGATGACATATGTCTCTTTGAGTTCCTCTGTGTGCCTTTTTCAAATCTACGAATTGTACATCGTTTGTAAATTATCAATTTAATGACTTCCGAATATTTTGAAACTAATTTGGCTAAAGAAAATACTCAGATACCTTCTCTGTGTGCCATTTTCAAGTGTACGAGTTGAGTCACAATCTAATAGCTGTCGAATATTTCGACCTTTCTCCTTGTGCTACTTTCGAGTGTACGAATCGCATTTTGTCGATAAATCTATAATGAATATAATTACGTATATGAAATCTACCGCCATGAAATATAGTATCAACTGTAATACCTCATATGCCCATACAAGGCCTGAGTGTAATACAGTGAACTTGAACTTGAACTTGTCTACAATGTGAAATGTCGTAATCCATTTACACTGACAACGATTGGGTACAATGTGTCCAATGCCTCAATTGATACAGTGCGTTATTGTTACAGATATCGCCCGTTCTTTGTAGATAACATTTGTCATGACAGAGCCGAGGACATGCACTGATTAATCCACGAAGTCGTGACCAATACATAGTTAACATTGTTTACACGGCAGTATGGGCACGTTAGATATACCATTGAAATTATGCTATAATTAAAGGACATTTTACGTTGCTTTTTGTTATAAAATGAATTAATACGTTTTGTAATGTTGAATTCAGTTGTGTTCTCTGTTTGCCAAAACTCAATAAAAGTGCCGATGATTGAATATATAGCACGGTTATTATGATCATAGGGCTAAACTCAGACTCGCTTGAGATCGGGGTTATTTCGGCGCCCAGAGAAAATGACGCCTATCCCACCACGTATAAACAACTGATATTTTTTTTCATTGTTTCTTATTCAGTCCACCTTTAAAGGTTCTCTAAACACCAGTCTTCCAGTTTGAAAAAAAAGAAGGCATAGCTAGTGTGTGCATAAAAATTTGCTAAAATCTGGAGAAATAACCCCCGCGTTCCACCCTTTTAAGGACCGTGGAGGGCTCTGTTGAGTAAATCTTGCTCGCGGCAGCAAGTAAACAGTCATTACTCCTCTATTTCAGGTCGCTTGCCAGCTTTTTTCTACAGTAGCAGTAGATCAATACGTAGGTAAGTTTCAAATTCATTTAGCAGATACTACAATACAGCTTATGAATAGGTTAATGTGTTTCTAAACTACAAACTATTTTGTTGAATACTTTTAGCATAATAGAGGTTTCCAGTTTATCCATCAGTCACGTGACGTCATAATTAACTACGTGGCGTTAGGATGACGTCATAAACAATTAAGTCAAGACGGGCGTAGATAAGTTCGTCACAAACGCCTAATAGATGACGGACTAAGCGTTGTTGTAGGAATTTACTATTTAATAAACATGCCGCTGACAATTTTGAAACGGCAACAGCACCCAGTCAAATTAATTTCAAAATATTCAACAACTTACCTGTATAGTTTTCTGGAAAGTGATAGTCAGGTGGTTTTGGAATCGATCGATCACAATACAGGCGAAGTGTGGAGCGTAGCTAGAGATGGGCGGGCGGAGCTTTAACTGGATTCCTTCATTGGATTAGAAGACATTGCAGCGTTAGGCAGCCATGTCCTCTAGTCCAATTATGTTCAAAATATTCACCAATACGTTTTATATTGTTTCGGAAATTTTTTAGAATTTCTTTCTTAGCCGCACTCTGACTACTTCTTGCAGAAACAGGACTAGACATTATCAACCCAACTCATATTCAGAAACATAACTATGAAGACTTTCATAAATAATGTTTAACACAAATTTGTCAGATTTCCTATCGTATTTATTGTATGATTCCATAGAAAATCTCCCCACCCCAACATCCACCCCACCCCTTCATCATAATCTGTGTTTACGAATGGATGTCCCGCTATAAATCGTTGTCTTCCACTTTTTGTCCATTTTGAGTTTAGTTTAGCCCTATGATAAACAGTAGTGGTTTACCACTATGCCAAATTTTAGCCACGTTTGTCATAGCGAACGGATGGGTCCGATATGTCACTCATATGACGTCGTAATCAATTACGTCATTCATAGAGTAATATAAGTCCGTCATGAAGCTGAAAAGGTCCGTCAAGTGTACGAATTGTATGTTTTTGATGGCGTTACAATTTAATAAACATTCTATTGAATATTTTAAAACTAATTTAACTGGGAGCCCCCTAGTCAATTTGGTTTCGAAATATTCACCAGCTTACCTGTATAGTTATCCTGAAACTGGGATTTTGGTAATTCAGGGTTCAAGATATATAAATTGATTCCAATACGTGCACATAATGGGCGGGGCTTATCTATAAATGGGTGGGGCTTATCTAGAAATGAGCGGGGCTTATCTGGAAAAGGGCGGGCATATCTAGAAATGGGAGGGGCTTATCTAAAAATGAGCGGGGCTTATCTAGAAATGGGCGGGGCTTATCTGGAAAAGGGCGGGCATATCTAGAAATGAGCGGGGCTTATCTAGAAATGAGCAGGGCTTATCTGGAAAAGGGCGGGCATATCTAGAAATGGGCGGGGCTTATCTAGAAATGAGCGGGGCTTATCTGGAAAAGGGCGGGCATATCTAGAAATGGGCGGGGCTTATCTAGAAATGAGCGGGGCGTATCTAGAAATGGGCGGGGCTTATCTGGAAAAGGGCGGGCATATCTAGAAATGGGCGTGGCTTATCTAGAAATGGATCACTGTAATGAGGCCCTGGTCTTCCAGAGGTTAAAGGGGAATATTAAACAGGCAAATTCATTTCAATTTCAACATTAACGCTTTAATAGAAAAATTTTCTCAAGAAAATTAAGATAATTGCTTATTGAAAGTCCATTTGCAGGACAAGAGAAGGCTATTTTTGACAAATTTACCACTGGAATAACTGGCTCGTTTATCGAGTCATACATTTTTTTTAATGATCTCTTGCTCTGCAGATGGACATTCCTCATGTCCGATACAGAGGCCAGATTTGACCGGCTTGGCCGGTAAAGGGAAAATATTCTAAAACCATAAATGTCCATGATTCTTGCCAAGGCCAATAATCCGGAATACGTTTTTTTCTGAGTAAATGAAATGATTTTGTGTAATTTTGTATTTTAGTTTATAGCGGAATCGGTGATATAAGACTAGCTGGCGGCAACAATGACAGAGAGGGTCGTGTAGAAGTGTCTGTCGGTGGTATTTGGGGGACAGTTTGTGATGATTATTTTGATGACAATGATGCTATGGTTGTTTGTCGTTCATTGGGTGTCAGGTAAGTACTGTTACTATATCGGGTGTATTTCTAGCTAAACATCGGCGACTCTGTGGCCGTGTTGTGACCGATCGTACCCGGCATTACCAGAATCCCCAAAATCAAGGTAACTGTACGGATAAGATGTTGCCTTTTGCAACAACAGCGGCCAGTCAAAGTAGTTTCAAAAAATCTTCAACAGATTGTTTATTAATTACGAAGGATTCAGTGTCGATAGCAGAACTAGACACGTCATTTATTACGCAATTTGATTATGAGCCGACTAGGGACGTAACTGATTATGACGTAATATAATTGAATGACAGATAAGATCTTTCAATTGATGCTGTATTGTCGCCACCTCTATATTAGTACTCTCATCTCTATGAAAACGACTTTCGATGTCAGAATTCCGAATTACACTTGCCGCATTCTGTCTCTACAATCCACGTGTTGTCCTCTAACCTCGTGGCTCTTTATAACTACTATGTCAGATGCTTCATTGATACTTCGATACCCCTTCACGAAGTCCACTATGGCCATCAGCCAGCCCTATGGAACATAATTGCATGGGCACGGTGGGTTGAGAAGTCCGTCATATTTGTCACAGGGGGAGTTGATGATCGGAGTGCACGCGGACTCTGATGACCTCCGCTTCTTATCCCCTCCTGTGTCAATTTAACGAGTTCATGATGAAAGCGGCCAAAACAACACCTTAGTTCGTGTTGAGGAATATCTATTTCCAGGTCAAGAGAAGACGATTTTGGAAAATTTACCACTGGAATGTCTGCATGGTCAGTTACCGAGCCAGTCATTCCAGTGATAAATTTTCAAAAGAGTTGTCTTCTCGTGGCCTGCAAATAAACACTGATTATGCAAACATTTGAATTTTCTTGACCAAATGCCTAAGCTGTCCAAAACACCCTCCATCTGCAGGAAAGAAAAAAGCATCCTCCAGTCGTGTTACAAGATACTGTGTATGTTATCCCAGACAACGTCTGCGTATTCTAGAGATGGCCTAATAAAGCTTTTGTACATAATTTCAAGACATTTCCGGTCCAGGATATATTTTAGGCCCTTGAGTAAAGAAAGTTTGTGTTGAGCATTTGTTATTAAGTTTTCCACGTGAGTAAGCCAAGTGCCTTTGTTATTGAAGGTAATGCCAAGATGTTTATGGTTGTTTGACGGGAATATTTCAGAATTTTTTAATTTAACTGGAAAGACAGTGGGCTCATTACGCAGAGAAAGAAACAGACTAGTAGTTTTGGAGGCATTAAATTCGACAAGCCATGTGTTAGGCCATTGCGTCATGATCAGAATATCATGGGCTATTGTTGCAGCGTGTGCTTCTAAGTTTTCAGACATTACATATAGGCAGGTATCATCAGCAAACAGTCTAATATTGTTTAAAATATCGCTGAGCATGTCATTAATAAAGACTAAAAATAGCAAGGGACCAAGGACTGAACCTTGTGGCACTCCAGCGTGCAAGCGAAGTAAGGTAGATTTATTGCCGTTTATAACTACTCGCTGATAACGGGTTTCGAGATAGCTTTCAAACCATGCCAGTAAATTTCCACAGATACCGAAATTTCTCAATTTTTGTGGAAGACCACGATGCCACACTCGATCGAATGCTTTAGAAATATCAAAGAGCAAGAACAGTATTTCCTTTTGATCATCATCCAAAAAGACGCTCTCAGAACAGTATGTGGAATGACACGTAGTGCTCGTACGGAAGACTTGTACACCGAAACAGGAATAGAAACGCTTTCACATAGACGGGAATCTCACAGACTAGTTATGCTATATACAATTATCAACGGGATGACGTGTGAAATTCTGAATAATCACCTTCCCGCATTATCCCAGGCCCGAACCCCCTACAACATTCGTCACGCAAACCTATTTACTCCATTTCGTTGCCGCATTGAGCTCTTCCGTGGATCCTTTTTTCCAGCAAAAGTCCGCGCATGGAATACTCTCCCAGCGCCGGTCACGTGTTCCGTTACTCTCACGGAATTCAAGAGCAAACTTAAAGCCATGTCGCCTATACGACCGCCTCCTCCCTGGTATTATGTCGGCCAAAGGTTAGCTAATGTAATCCTATGTAGGCTTCGAAATGGCTGTAGTAATTTAAATCGGCATCTATTTGAAAATTTCCTGTCAGACTCAGCTAGCTGCCCATGTGGATACACTGATGAATCCACAAATCACTATCTCCTCCACTGCCATCTTTTTAACGACCAAAGAGTCTCTCTCCAAAATCAGCTCGTCCTAAAGAATATCTCTCTTGCCACACTGACAGCTAATCAACTTCTATACGGCATTAACAATGTCGACTTGGAAAAGAATATTACAATATGTAACGCCGTATGCCAATATATAGTCAATACCAACCGCTTTAAGTAACTTCCTATTTGTTAAATTCGCAACTATAAGAGGGAAATGCAAACAGCCCAACATATACCTTTCTCACTCTTGTCAAATTCTTAGTTTATACCCTATTTCTCATATTCTCCTCTCCTCTCTTTTTGTCTCTCTTTCCCTAACTCTCCCCACCCCACACACATACACACTCCATCCCAACCTCTCTCTCTCTCTCTCTCTCTCTCTCTCGCTCTCTACTTCCCTCCCTCCCTCCGCCCCCCCCCATCCCCCCCTCCGCTCTCCCCCTCTCTCTCTATCTCCCGCTCTCTCTCTCTCTCTCTCTCTCTCTCTCTCTCTCTCTCTCTCTCTCTCTCTCTCTCTCTCTCTCTCTCCCTCTCTCTCGCATCAGCACACACGCACACCAATACGTACGCACACACGCACATATTCACGTACACATACGTAAGCGTGCGAACCACCTAGACAATTGTAAACAGTGGTTGATATAAATTATCATTTAACTAGTTATACATACGTTACTATTTAATTATGTTTTAGTATACCCCATCTTGATGTATTTATTAATGTATTGTATTTGTATGTATGGGAGACACGTGTATAAGACTTATGTCTTACTGTGCTCCCATTGAACAAAATAAATTGTGTTTAAACCAAGCAAAAAGCTTTTTTGTAAATTCCATTAGGAAGTTTTTAAAAATTGTAATCTCATGGTCCGTAAATGAATCTCGGTCACTAAACGCTTTTTATTTATTTTTTACAAATCTTGGCCATTAAATGGTTGATTAATATAATATAAGTAGCATCCTCAGAGCTTTAAGGCCCTGTTGATACAAGAGGTGTTGAATTATTTTTATCACAGGACCACCCGCGCCATGTCTGTACGGGAAGCCGTTTTCGGTGAGGGCATAGGTTATATCCTGCTTGATAATGTGCAGTGTACTGACGACGAGCAAATGCTAAGTGAGTGTCGAGGGATTCCCATTGGCCGACATAACTGTGACCACAATGAAGATGTAGGCGTTGTTTGCGGTAAGTGAAAAGCGACTAAACAAACATTGGAAATATCAAGAACTTGTCTCTAAGACTAGTATGACGCCTCGATCGATACTTCGAAACATACAATGACACATGTTGTAAATACACATGAAGAGGATATATATCTGGACTGATAGGAATAACCTCTCGCCCAGAAACTACTTATGGTTACTTATGGTATAGATGTTATTTTTAATTTGTTCTCTAAGGTCAGGTGGCTTTCGAATGAAGGGGACCTAACTGCCCATATATGGAATAGCGAAAGGATAGGCGGCGGAACTGCACCGATCACCCTGACCATGGGTGTGACAATAATTTCAGTTCCAGACATGATTTAAAAAAAGTTAGATAATAGACGATCGATATTTGAAAATATTTAGGCTAGCAGCAGCTACAGTATTAGTATCATTATTATTATTATTATTATTATTATTAGTAGTAGTAGTAGTAGTAGTAGTAGTAGTAGTAGTAGTAGTAGTAGTAGTAGTAGTAGTAGTAGTAGTAGTAGTAGTAGTAGTAGTAGTAGTAGTAGTAGTAGTAGTAGTAGTAGTAGTAGTAGTAGTAGTAGTAGTAGTAGTAGTAGTAGTAGTAGTAGTAGTAGTAGTAGTAGTAGTAGTAGTAGTAGTAGTAGATTTCCTCCGAAAGACTTCGGGATAGTCCGTCTGTTGTAAGGGCCCATTGATGTAGGCTGTGTCCGGCCCTATTTGTGCAATATGCCTTTGCTACAGCATTCAGTTACATTAATTTCAAAATATTCATCAGAATATTGATTGTATTGTAAATAATTTCTTTTATCATACTAGGTTTAAACATACTTTTTTGTCTAAGGAGCGCGATAATACAACTCTTATTACCGCGTCTCCCATACAACTATGTTACAGAGTAATAGCATCATGGTGTTACAAGAAATGTATACATAAATATTACTATAATATATTTAAAGATATGGTGACATTATATTACATAGTTATACTAATAATAAATAATAGTGAATCTCTTATAGGTGCATATTCACAGCAGAATGTCTGAAAGTAAAATCGCCATAAAGCCTAAATTGCGCGCACAGATGCAACGAACCGAAACAAATTCCAACATACGATGACTCCACCCACTAAAAATCTATACATTTTTTCTATTCGTGAGTCAGAGTTAGGGAGTTGTGTCTCCAAATCAATTTCACAACTTAAAAAATTACACTAATTCACTCGGAATGAAATCATCATATGTCAAGTCTCACCCCGCCCATCACATCCTGGCACACAACCCAAGCCCACAAAAACATACAACTTCAACAACTTAACTCTCAAGCAGTCTGGTGCGAAACTGTACATTTAAATCTTGTATGAAAGAATGAGTTAGATCAGTCGCCCTGGCTAGAATAAAGACCAATGCATTGGCCAGTAGCGCGGGTTATTTCAAAATTGACGAATCCACCCCGTCATTCAAATATTGGCATCATAATTATCCAACTATGCCACCTATAGGCTGGTGTTGCAAACATAATTGACAGAAATACTTCGTCATAAACCTGGAATAGTTCGTCAAGTTGTACGAATCGTATGTCTTCACTATTTACTATACATTCTGTTGAATATTGTGAGACTAGCTTGGCTGAGGGCTGTCGCCAGCATAGGCATGTATAGTTGCCATGAAATTGGGAATCTGGGAATTGAGGGTTTAAAGCATACATATCGATCCCAACATGTACAAAACATGGGCGATATACTGAAGCGAGGCAGATGGAGAAGGTAATACAGGGAGGAATTTGGAAGAGCAGTCCAGATGGTGCCAGTATAATGTTGGTACTTAGTAATCACAATATTTTAGATTAGAGCTGAGGGGTCATTTAAAGCGACAGGTTGAGTCAATGTACTGGCATAGAAGTTCTGATACCTTAATATTAGGTTCTTCACGTGCATTGGTGTTTCCAAATGAAAATTGTTGAAAGGTTAGGAGAGGTATGGTTTGAGATCAGATTATTAAGGAAAGTGTCTCTTTGGTCTTCGTAGAGCGAGCAGTGAAACAAATAATGTTGAATGGATTCATCAGCGTGCCCACGGTTGCACCGACTAGAATCCAACAGAAAGTTGTCAACTAAATGGCAGTTGCTATGCTCGTTTCCGAGTCTCGTTAACGCAATGTTCTCTGGCCTTGGTCCTGTATAGTACCACAGTGGGGGAGGTTGTATGTAGTTCATGGCTTTCAGCTTTCTTTTAAATTCTGATAACGTGGTAGCGATTCTAGCGGTTTGTGGTAGAGTATTCCAGGCACGGATTGTTTCTGGAAAGAATGATCTATTTTGAGTCTCAGTGTGGCATCTGTAAGGGGGGGGGGGGTGCTGATGAGATTTGAATGACAGATAATATATGGATTCTGTGCTTGAGATAGTGGAGGAAGATAATCGTTCAATAGTTCAGAAGTCATTCCATTTATAATCGTATAGAGCATAATTGGCCGGTGGGTTTAACGTCTATATGTCAGCATTTGAAATCTGGTTTCCATATACAAATCATTAGTACTAGTGTGCTGATTGTTCTGAGCGTGTCCTTTTGAATGCTTTCTAGTCTATCCACAAGATACTGTGGTAAATTGTCTCAAACCACGTCTGCATATTCGATTATTCTAAGCCTGGAGTATGAACAGTTTGCTCTGGGAATTGAATATGATGGATTCCGCATATGATAACCACTCGGCTGTACAACCTAACATTATTCCAAGGTGGTTGGCACTAGTCGAGAGAGCGATTTGAGAGCTTTTAAAAGTTACTGGGCACATCTTAGGATCTGGGCACAAAGAGACGGGCATGGAGGTAGTTTTTGAAGTGTTAAATTCAACTAACCAAGTGGTTGCCCATTGTGAAAGTTCGTATTCTATGGTTGGACTTTGTGCTTGAAGATTATCAGATGTAACATAGACGTAAGTGTCATTAACAAACAGAGTAATATTGTTTAGTATAGCACAGTAACAAAGATTGGAAATACGTTCTCAGAACATAGCGTTGGGGCACTCCTGCATTCGCATAGAGTACAGTAAAACTGTGTCCATTGGCTACGGTTTAGTAGATAGCTTTTAATCCATAACAGTAGGCCTCCCGACATACCCATTTGTTTTAGCTTCTGTAGATGGCCAAGCTTGGTCAAAGGCTTTTGAGATATCGAAGAAAATGGTTCTTCTTAACGGTTATTCAGAGCCTGGATAATAGCAGCGTAGATGTCGAGCAGTCTGTTTACAATGGAATGTAAGGGGAGATTCGGTCTGATGAGATGTGATTTCATCTTTAATGTAGTTATATAGGTGTGTGTACACGGTTCACTCCATGGCCTTCTGAAGCAACTCAGGAGAGATATTGTACGATAATTGGAGCAGAGATTCTTATCTCCTTTTTTGTAGACTGGAATTACATTTGCTGTTTTCCAAATGCTTGGGAAATGAGAATTGTAAAGAGAATAATTTAAAAACATCTTTAAAGTTGGTGCTAATATGTGTTAGTCGTCAACCAATAATTTAGGACATATTTGATTGGGCCCCACAGCCATTTTCCTGTTGAGGTTTGATAATACATCCAGAATATCTGTGGTTGTTATTGTGATGCTATTTTTGTTCTTTTCTGTAGATATGGTATGGGGGGCGGGGGGGGGTTGTATTTGAACCCTAGATCATCAAGATTGGCAATGTTGTAAAAATATTTATGAAGAATGGCAGCCTTTTCGAGGGAGTCATACCCAAACGAGTCAGGCTCCCATTTTAAAGGCGGAATCTCTTCAAGAGTTGAGTATGTATCAGATAGTAGTGATTTACTAAATTTCCACCACAATTTGGGTCCTGTGCGTCGCGTCCATTTTTAATATTCTTTGCATTCCGGATTAGCATTTTTGACAAGTCGGTCTACAGGGCTCCTTTGTTGCTTAAGTTCAGCTTTCTGTTTTGTCTGTTTTGATTTTCCTAGATTTCTTAAATAATTTTTTCCTTAACCTCATTCCGTGCCTTATTCTGTTCGTCATCCATTGTTTATCACTTGGTTTGATGGTAACTACTTTGTTTGGTATGCTAGATTCGGCTGCAGTAACAATGTTTATGGTGATTGTTTGACACCAGCTGCCGGTGTCATAGTCAGCAGAAAGATGATTCCACGAGGGATTTACGAGGGTATTTCTGAATTCGTCTCAGTCAGCATTGACGTAGTCCCATATACAACGTGTGTAAGGTTTAGGTTTGGATAAGCTTGGTGTAAGGGTCAAACACACAGACGGGTGTTAAAGCTGTACTCTCTTGCACTATTTTGAAGTTGGTTACATCAATGGGGTCGAGTAGTGTGTTTGAGTCTGTCCTTGTTGGTTCTGTTATTAATTTGTAAAACACCCTGAGGCGGCAGATATTTACATGGATGATGGAGATATCGCTCGTGTGTATTGGGCCTGGGCTATGTTCTTATATCCCCCCACCCAAAATCAAAAGCAAGTGGATTATCATTATGTTTGAAATAATTTCAAGGTTAATGAAAAAAAATTAAACCAATGTCAGAAGTACGCAACACATGGACCAAGTTAAAGATGTGCACCTATGAGGTTGCCATATTTCGCCTCTATCAGGGTTAACGGGTTAACAAGATATGTTGTGTTAAATCCCGCCAATATGTGATTCAACTTATATGTCCTGAACAAGCTGGCAGTAAATATAATGAGAAAATGTGATATTATTATTATTCCCTTTGTTTGGGACGCTTTCAAGGGCATGAGGAAATGTGACCACGTAGTCAATAGGGTAATTTCTTCTAACAATAAATATTGTTGATTATCGCAAATAAGACGGACGGATTGACGGACGGATGGACGGGCAGGCGAGCGGGCGGGCGGGCGGGCGGGCGGGCGGGCGGGTGCGTGGACGGATGGACGGGCGGGCGTTCGGTCGGGTGGACAGACAGACAGACAGACAGACAGACAGACAGGCAGGCAGGCAGGCAGGCAGGCAGGCAGACAGACAGTCAGACGGATGGACAGAACGGCTCGCAATACGGGGCGGGGCGAAGGTAATAAAAATCTATGCTCACGGGAATCCGAGTGATCTGCACACCACCTGAGCAGCAGTAGCATTCCATCTGTCATCACAGACTGTACCCCATCGACCATTCGACTCAACTTCAACACGGCCTTCTTGTTGCGTCGTTCCATTCGCTAACCGAATACCGAACGGTGTCGAACCTGCGGAGGTTTGCAACATAGCCAACTAGATCATAAACATTAATCTAAAGACTGCTCATCCGCGTAATTACCTTCACTATAGGATGTGTCGTAGCGACCGACGGTGATGTCATGCACAGTAAAATGCAAATATTTAGATAAATTGAAACTATAAGTAGTCTACACTTGATGGCAGTTTTGGCCACGCCCCGCCTATCTTTAGCTAAGCTCCACTCACCCTGCTCTTTCTGAATCTCAATTTCCAGAAAACAGGTAAGCTGTTGCATATTTTGAAACTATTTGACTGGGTGCTGTTGCTGCCTATGGCAGCGACAGCGCCAGTCAAATTAGTTTCAAAATATTCAACAACATCTTTATTAAATAATGACGGTAAATATTATTAAATTGGAAATTTTGAAACCTCGATGTTCTCAGATGGCTTCTCCCTCAATTGTGGATGTAAATCTGGAAATTTAATTTACTAGTAAGTTATTCTATATTAGTTCATTTTTCGAAAAATGTTTACATGACATTACTCCGAATAACATGATTTCACAAAATAATATTTACGAATAACACAATTTCATAAAATTATTTTTGCGATAATCATCAATATTTATTGTTAGAAGAAATTACGCTATTAATCACGTGGTCACATTTCCCCCATAGCCCTGAAAGCGTCCCAAACAAAAGGAATAATCTCTCGAGGCCAGAGCAGGTGACCATTTTTCGTCTCAGAACTGGACACAACAGACTAAACCAACACATGTACAGGCGGTTCCACCTTACGGCATCGCCCGCTTGTCCTTGTGGAGAAGCAGAACAGACTACAGAGCACATACTTCAACGTTGCGGTACGTATCAGCTGCTGAGAGAAGAGATCTGGCCTTTGTCAACATCTTTTCTTGAAAAGCTGTATGGACCTGTGGAAGAACTGCAGAAAACCACAGATTTCATCTTGAGAACGGCTCTCCAAGTGTGATACCAGCGATCGAAAAGAAGAAGAAGAAGTAAGATCACATTTATAATTATATTTACTGCCAGATTTTTCAGGACATGTAAATTGAATGACACATTGGCGCCAATTAATGCAGCATATCTTGTTAGCCCTTTCACCCTGATAGAAGCGAAATATGACAAAGAGAGTACAGTTTTAGCACCCTTCTGTAGTGACCATACGGTTGTGTATTTGACCATTACATCAAGCTTATCCAAAACCTTACACACGGCGTATATGGGACTATGTCAATGCTGACTGGGACGAATTAAGAAATACCCTCATAAATGCCTCGTAGAATCATCTTTCTGCTGACTATGACACCGACAGCTGGTGTCAAACAATCACCAGAAACATTGTTACCGCAGCCGAATCTAGCATCCCAAACAAACTAGTTACCATCAAACCAAGTGATAAACCCTGGGTGACAAACAGAATAAGGCACGAAATGAGGTTGAGTGAAAAATTATTTAGGAAATCGAGGAAAATAAAAAAGACACCAAGACAAATTTTTGTAATTAACGTTGTTTCCGAACACCAAACAAGAATTGGGGCCCCCACAAATATTAGAATAGAATTATAATGCATGATTAAGAGTTCTAAACTAATAAAGTTTGCTTTAAATGCCCTATAACTTCCAAAAAAGTGCATCATTTTTTTTTTCATTTTTAAATTGTGGGGCCCCCTTGCTTGTGGGGGCCCGGGGCTTTTTCCCCGCTTGCCCCCCCCCCCTTACATACGGCCCTACTAAACAGGCATACAAAGAAAACGTAGCAAAGAAATAAAAGGTGAATGCACACTGCCGAAATTCTCCTGGAAACTTAGTAAATCACTATTATCTGATACAAACTCAAATCTTGAAGAGATTCCGCCTTTAAAACGAGAGCCTGACTCGTTTGCTTATGACTCCCTCGAAAAGGCTGATCTTCTCAATAAATATTCTTACACATTGCCATTCTTGATGATTCTGGCGCTCAATTACCACCTCTAACCATCTCTAAAGATAGAACATAAATATCATCACAATAACAACTACAGATGTTCTGGATGGATTATCAAACGTCAACAAGTACGTCACTTTAAATGACCCCTCAGCTCTAATCTGAAATATTCTGATTACTATGTACCATCAGTATACTGGCACAACCTCCCCGCATTACCTTCTCCATCTGCCTCGCTTCAGTATATCTCCCATGTTGTGTATGTGTTGGGATCGAGCTTTATACTTTAAACCATCGATTTCAGGATTCTCTATTTCATGGAAACTATACATGCCTATGGCTCCGACAGCGCTTAGTCAGGCTAATCTCACAATATTCAACTGAATGTCTATTAAATAGTGAATATATAGAATTCCTACAACTTGACGGACCATTCTAGGTGTATGACGGAGTATTTCCGTCAATTATGTTTGTCCTGCCAGGCTCTAGGTGACGTAGTTGGATAATTTTGATGCCAATACTTGAGTGACAGAGTGGACTCATCAATTTTGAAATAACCCTAGCTACTAACCAATGCTAGTACATGGGTCCCTATTCTAGACATGGCGACTGCTCTAACTAATTCTTTCAACCCGACATACATGATTTAAAGGTGCATGTTCGCACTAGAGTGCTTGCGAGTGAAGTTGTTGATGTTGTATGCTTTGAGGCTTCGTTTGTGTGCCTGGATGTGATGGAGCAGGGTGAGACTTGGCAAATGAAGATTTCATTCCGAGTGAATTAGTGTAATTCCTTAAGTTGTGAAATTGATTTGGAGACACAGCAACAGCGCCCAGTCAAATTTGTTTCAAAATATTCAACAGAATATTTATTAAATAGTAAAGACATACAATTTGTACAACACATAGACCGTCTTCAAATATGCGTTCGTGATGTACTTATCGACGTCATTCATTATGACGTCATTCTACACATCACGTAGTTGATTATGACGTCATATGATGGGTATATACTCTGGAAAGGTGAATTGTTGCTTTGTTTACTTTTTCAGTTAAATGTTCCTTCAAATGAGAGTTTGCTGTCAATGGTGAAACCTTTTCTTTGTCCACTTTGATCAGCCTGTGTTGTGATGCATCCGCTACGTACCACAACGGCCAGTCATCAGACCAATCTTGGAGTTTGTAAGGTCTTCTTGCTGGTCCTCTTGGTCTTTTTTACACTTAATTTGCCAGAAACCATTTGTATCATCTGCATATATATATATTACAATCAAAAGCCAGTCTGACATTGAATCCAATTGTATCACTCTGCGCAGCGATTTGGATAGTGCATTTCAGAGTCTTAATTCCACGATTATTCTTCTTTAAGGCAGGACACATTCTTATCAATGAGAGAAGGGTGAGGATGTGTAACTTCTACGGGAACGTCAAGCTTAAGGACTTAGTGCAACATACATCTGTATACGTTGTACTGACCGTAGTGATGATACCGCTGCATGCAATAAAGTTCTTCAGAATTAATAAAAGACGTTCAGATGAAGAGCTAGCTGACAAGGGTAGAAATGGCACAGTTCATAAAGCTATGTGTGTTATAATAGCTGTGTCTTCTTGACATGGCTCCATCCATGCTCCATGATAGTAGTATAGGGTTTGTTTTAGTCGCTATTGTTCTTTCTCTCGAGAACAATGGCGAACAGCCGCCTAGAGTGTAGAACAATGGCGAACAGCCGCCCAGCGAAAAGAACAATGACGAACAGCCGCCCAGGGGAAAAGAACAATGGCGAACAGCGGCACACGTTTGAGAGTTTATTGAACAATGACGCACATCCGCACACGTATTTGAGATCTGCATCACTGTGGAATGTTCTATTATTTTGAATTAGTTAACCCTTAAAAGTTTCAAAGTTGTGTATTTTACGTTTAAACGTAGTGCGGCGCCCCCCCCCCCACCCCTCCGTGGTTATCTACCGTGGTAAAAATAATAAGAGAGTAATGTAAAAGAATAGAGTTTAAGAGGTGGCCCGATAATGGAAGTCGTACGATGAGGAGGATGAGGAGGAGGAGTTTGAGGATGAATGCTATGGAGGCCGGCCGGTCTTTGCCCGGCGCTGTTCTCTGCGCGTATTTAAGCAGAGCGCTCCTGTCTAGTTCGCTGTCGCTATTTGATGAACATAACGACGTAGCATTACGCGAAGTCATTCCTGAACTGTCTGATACCGATGCTGATTTTTTCAATTATTTGGACGATTTATACGATTATGACGTAATCATACCTACGCAATCTGCTTCTATCGATGATCAGACCGCACATACTAGAACTGAACAATCTATTCCTGATCTGAGTACCATACCATCATCATTTGTTAATTATCCTCATAACGTATGTGACGTGATTGATTCTAATTATTCGACCGATGTACATGATGGACACGATCTAAATTTAATTGACGCTGTGCCTTTCGCTAATGACCTATCTCAGGATTTAGTATGCCTTCTTAATGATTACGATGTAAATTTATTCGACGATGCATCCCTTCTTGACTTTCTTGTGCCTTCATCTAATGACCTATCTCAGGATTTAGCATGCCTTACTAATGATTCCGACTTAAATTTATTTGATAATGCGCCAGTTCCTGTCTGTATTGTGCCTTCATCTAATGACATATCTCTGGATTTAGTATGCTTTCCTAATGATTACGACCTAAATTTATTTGATAATGCGCCAGTTCATGTACGTATTGAGCCTTCTACTAATGACATATCGCTGGATTTATCATGTCTTCCTAATGATTCCGACCTAAATTTACGTGATGATGTGTCGGTCTGTATTGCGCCTATGGCTAATGACTTATCACTGGATATAGCGTGCCTTCCTAACGATTACGCTTATCGCATCGATGTTCCTACTCATCAAACTCTTATTGACACGTGTGCAAATCATTCGACAGATGAAATTAGACTCATTGCTGATGAAATCAGTCGATGTATATCAGAGATTATAGTGCTTACAGATGATCTACTTAAGCGTTATTTGCAACACTATGAGCACACTCAAATCGGAGGGTCGGTAGTTGATTATACCGACTATATATCTGTGGAGACTGTTCGCAAATACCGCAGTAAAAAGTTTCATCTCGAAGGTACTGAATATATTGTATCTTTTAAAAGTTATCCTATAGCTGATACACCACTTGCTCATTCTGAGTTCGTGGCAGGCGTCTTTCCATCTTTGCTCGATACGTATAGCGAATATAGTACTGTTCAGTCGAATGATCACGTGAGAATCGAGTTGATTCACCCTTCTTTGGAAATGC
This sequence comes from Chaetoderma sp. LZ-2023a, assembly GCA_034401795.1. Taxonomy (NCBI): domain Eukaryota; kingdom Metazoa; phylum Mollusca; class Caudofoveata; order Chaetodermatida; family Chaetodermatidae; genus Chaetoderma; species Chaetoderma sp. LZ-2023a. Next base: position 65,517,310 of record CM067363.1, on the reverse strand, counting down.
CGATAGCGATGGATTTTAGGCTATGGAATGAAATTATAGCTGACATAATTTTAGAATCAGTGGAAAAAGTCATTCAGTCAAATACTGAGTGTAGGTTATCAGAGGGATTTGAATTTCACGTTTTTCGTGTAGAGGACTACAACATGGGTGGGCGAAATGATACTCTCATAGGTGCGATCGATTCTAGACATTTAAATTTATTAAATTTACATTCATCCGATTTAGATGAGTACATGCGTATACAAAAATGTATTATACCCGTATGCGTCGAATATCCATTCTGTTTCGCGGCAGGAATTTTTTTAGGAATAAAATTTATTGAAAAAATGGACAAATTAATCTCTGCAAATGAATGGCAACATTTTAGACGTAATAAAACATATTTGACGCATATGGCGCATGAATATCATACAGCTTGTTGTATTCCTGTACGCGAAATAAATAGTACTGATTGGAACAAATTTCAGGAACATTTTCGCAATCAATTTTCTATTCAAGTCTACTCAGAGTCAGAGCATGAACGCCTATTCGGTTGCGCTTCCATGAGTTTACCGTGCATAAATCTTATGCATTCAGAACATGATAATCATATATCCTTAATCACGTCTATGGCCGCATTTCTTATGGTACGTAATTACTGTACGCAGTGTAATGCGTCATACTCTAATGATCACTCATGCTCTGCGCGCTGTCGTAATTGTCAGACACTTTATTCTGATAAAGGATCTTGCACTTCTACAGACGCTACGCATAAGATAATGTGTACTGTTTGTCATCGTAAGTTTTATTACCGTCAATGTATGTCGAACCACCTCTCTAATGGGACCTGCGAAATGGTTAAGGCGTGCCCTCACTGTTTCTGTCCCGTATGTAAAGATGACGATGAACACGTATGCGGTATGACAAAATGTCATGCGTGTAAAGAAAAGTATGTCATTACTGAAAATCATACGTGTTATCATAAAGTAATTGAAGAACCTATTATGGCATTATCCCACGCACGATGCATACGAATGCCGACATTTGTAGCTATGAATGTTTTCAAAAATACATCATTTACGATACAGAAACATATTTATCGCCTATCGACAGTAGCAATACTAATATTCTAGCCGAGCATAAAGTCAATCTCGTGGTTACCAACATATGTTATGATGCGTGCCTCGAGCAACCGCTCAAAGACGATTGCTCTACATGTCATCGAGGCACGATTTATGGATATGTTCGCTTTCACAGGTTAGACGCGGTGGATCAGTTCGTTAGCTGGCTGACACGTGTTAAGGATGCGCATGCCGGTAAAAGTATCGTTAGAAAATATGTTTTCTCTGACTACTTGGTGATCGCTCACAACGCTCGTGCCTATGATTCCCTTTTACTCCGTCAATGCATTTGCAAAACCACTAATCCGCATCTTAAACCTACAAATAGCATCATGCGCGGTCGTTCAGTTCTCTCATTTGACGTAGGTACTATTCGGTTTATCGATTCCATTGACATTTTTCCCCTTTCATTAAGTAAGGTGGGCGATGCTTTTAATCTTTCTGTTCGAGAGGGGACATTTCCCCATCAGCTCAACACGCCTCAATATTGGGGTAAGGTAATACCCTTTCCCAAGAGGGAGATATTCTGTCCACAAAATATGAATGCGAATGAATTAATCGAATTTGATCGATGGTACAACGAGCAGATATCTAGACACGAGCGCTACGATGTCGATAAAAATCTCATCGAATATTGTAATGATGACGTAACCGTCTTACGTTTAGCCATGTCTAGATTTAAGACTTTATTTTCTGAATGGACGGATGGCCAAAACCCATTTGTGACAGGGATAACGCTAGCAGGAGTGTGCAATGCGGCCTATCGCGCTTTATGGCTTCGACCTGAGCGCGTACAGACTTTACCCGACTTCTCACTAAGAGCAAAACGTGCTTATAGTGTTATGGGTGTAGAATGGATGGAATGGGTCAGTCAATGCGAGGGTCGCCAAATCGCGCATGCGCTAAATGGCAGTGAACAGACAATATGCGGACATTGTGTGGATGGAATTGATGTATCTGAAAATATTCTTTACGAGTTCTTAGGTTGTAAATTCCACGGACATGAGTCTGCTTGTTGCGGTGATAAGCGTGATACGACATATACACCATATGGCGATCAGACATATGAAGAGGCATATTCCGCGCTTCAAAGTCGCATTTCTTTATTTGAATCGTGTGGATATACGGTAAGAATTATGTGCGAATGCGACTTTAAGAAACAAGTCGCTGATTCCTCCGAGCTAAATGATTTTATCACCGAATTGGCCTTAGCACACCCAATATCACCACGTGATGCGTTATTTGGTGGTCGTACATCCGTGATTCGTTTATTTATGGAAGCGGATGAGCATACCACACTCGGATATTTAGACTGCGTTTCCATGTATCCTTCAGTGATGAAACAATGTTGTTTTCCAGAAGGGTCATATACGGTTCTAAAAGGCGATGACTTGAGTGATAAGACGGTGCATGACTTCTTTGGTCTTATTAAATGCAAAGTCCTTCCACCTCGTGATTTATACTTTCCCGTGCTACCTGCTCGAATAAATTCGCGACTCATGTTTGTACTATGCGATGAATGCACAAAAAATGAACAATCTTCTGTATGCAAACATACGGAAGAACAGCGCAGTTTATGCGGAACATGGACCACTCCAGAGTTACAGCTAGCTATACGCAATGGTTATGTCATTAAAAAAATGTATGAAGTATGACATTATCACGCATCATTGCAATATGAGCCGCATGGAGACGATGGGTTATTTTCAGAATACATTAACTGTTTGCTGAAAATTAAACAGGAAAGTAGTGGTTATCTTGATTGTGGCGGTAGTGAGAGTGAAAAGGCGAATTACGTGGCTGACTATTATAAACATGAAGGAATACAGCTCGACCATGCCAAAATATCGTATAACCTGGGTTTGCGCTTTGTCGCTAAATCCTGTTTGAATATTTTGTGGGGACGATTTTCTCTTCGTGATCATAAAAAGAATAGCATGATATCAACACGTAAAGGTCTACTCTCCCTTCTGAATGATAAAAGTAAAACTGTAGGCTCCATTACATTCCTGAACGATAGTCTTCTAATGGCCTCCTATGCGGTCAATGACGAGTACGTTCAGTCACCATTAAATACCAACTGTATTCTTGCATCTTTCGTGACAACCTATGACCGAATAAAACTGTACGAAGTCTTGTCCTTACTTGGACGCTGTGTAGCCTATCACGATATGGATTCGGTTGTATTTAGTACACGTGAAGGTGAGCCATCCATTCAAGATCGAAGTGGGTATCTAGGTTCTTGGACGAGTGAAATCCCCTCCGATTACGAATTAACAAGTTTTTGCGCACTCGGTCCAAAAAACTACATTTATGAAACGAAGCGGCGCGGCGATCCATCGATCGTTAAACAGGTGACGAAGGTCAAAGGTTTAACTCTCGGTACCCAACAATCAAAACAAGTTAATTTTGATACAATGAAAAAATCCATTGAACAAATTATAAACGATGGTGGAATTATGGATAGTAATAGCGTACTATTAAGCTATCCATCAAAGATCATGCGCACCGATCATTTTAGAATTCTTTCAGTAAATAGCAGTAAGATTTTCAGACCCGTCTTTAAAAAACGAATTTTGAAACTTGGAGATTTATCATCAGTACCATACGGTTACACTAGCGTAATATAAATAGCAACAGTGCACTTTTTTTCAGTCAGTATGTAAACAATGTTGGTGTCATACATGTCTGCCGAAGCCGCACTTAGCTGCTCACGCTATGATAACAAATATTGCTAGGCTGTGTAATGCTGATAAGGATAAGATGCGTACGTTGATTATGATGAGCATGCGGTTCGCTTTAAGAGTTGACAAAATTAATGCTGTAAGAATTATACTCATGTCTGAAATTAGCAAGGGTTTATTAACCGAATATGGGATAGACATAGTGCATTGGGTTCGCGTATTATTGCTGCGAAGCTACATTAATCGATGTCTTTCTCATTCATAACTTATGCTTAGTTATCGCACGCATTACAAGCCTTATATTACCGCAAAAATATTATGACTGAAAGCTGTTGTCATACGCCATGAACTTACAGTCAGATAGTTTTCAAAATATTTTGTGTATCCATCGATAATACGCTGTGACTTTAGTGTATCGAGTCTCTCAGCCGTGTAATGGTTAAAAGTTGGTCGTGCACGTTATTGCTCATAAAGTGTGCGACGGTAGAAGACGGTGTCTTGTACCGCGTGAATATGTACGTTATTGATCGAACAAATGCGCTCCATAAATTCAAATTAAGCGTGTCTATGTACGTCATTGTAATGCACGTGCTCCTCTGTATGCCATTGTACGCATGGTATTTATGCCAGATGCCGTTCAAACCGTGTGCGGCTGTTCGGTATTGTTACTAATGATATATAAATGCATCAGTTTCACGCTATGATTATTCGTTCTCCACGAAGTCATCTGATCCTTGCTTTAAATATTTAAATCGCTTGGCGTTTTGGTGTGATCTTGGTAATTCGCGTAAAGCGCGAACAATACGTTTTGGCGAAAAGTGGTGTATCGATCTACGGCAGTTTCATCCTGATGGTTATCCCACTAAACACGGTTTATATCTCAGCGTAGCAGCGTTTAAACAGCTGTTACAGATCTTACCCGATCTTGAAGATGCGGTAAAACGTGCGTGCAAAAAAGAAGGCGTACTATTTACATATTCTTTGGACAATTCTGTTCATTTTTCTATCTGTGACGAATTTCCGTGTATTGACATACGCTATTTTTTCTGCTCTGACGCAGAACCATGTGCCACACATTGCGGATTATACCTGCAAGACAACGAGTGGGAATTATTGAAACAGACCTCGATTAATTTGCTGGCAGCATTACCTAACTTTTACGCGCCACCCAAAGTGAACGGTGACGAGTTGTTTAGCACGATACCTCAGTGCTTTTACAGTGTGAAAAAGCGAGAACATGAATAACATTCCAACCACTAGTGATTCCGCAGAGATGTCTAATCACGATACGCTTACTACGGACGCTATATACCTCGATGAGGTTTTAAGCGATGACGAACTAAATCTCGTCGATGACGATACCGTCAAATTGTGTCACTATTGTATAACTATGGGGCATCCACACCATTATTGCCCTACGGATCATGTGCAAATGATTAGTCAGCAATTATTCGCATCCATGCTGTGTGAAAAGATACATTCGTTGGTTGTGCGAGATTGTTACGGATGTCTAGTAAATCATCCGAGTCAACGTGAACATTCATGTTTAGGGATTGATGTTGGCCTTAATCTAATTGACAATTTTGAACTGTATAATGAGGCGGCATTATTAGAAATGGATGAAGACGAATATTGCGCTCGACTAGCCTGCCATTACTATATATGCGAACATTATACTGATCTGTACCGTATGTGTATGACGGAATGGTATAGGTACATTGCGGATGTAATATATGAAAAACATATGTTGGAGCCATAACTATGATTAATATTAATTTATTTAGTTTTATTTAAAATTAACCGCGTGTTTTTAAGAATTAAAACACACGGATAATTTTTAATAAAATCAAATACGTATTTTATTTTTTTAAATAACATAATTAATTGTTTTATTTTGTCAATCGTAGCTTTGTAAAATATGATGTCTGTGGTGTGTTTTTTCATATCTTTGTAACGATATGTATTATTGATGTCTGTATTAATAAAAAAGTTTTAAAATCGGATTTCGCTTGTGCAGTACAAGCACCTAGCTCTCTATCTCTTTATCTGTCGCTAGTGACTCGCTATTCACTCCCCCACCTCCTCCGCACACGTTGGTATGCCCGCTTTTCACTTGACATAGGCACTTAACGGCGTGTGCCATCGCTATTCTTTAGAGAAGAATGGTCCAGGTGAATGAATGATAGTGAGCTGAATAGCGCATACTTAAATAAAACACCGTTAGATGGTTTTTGTTCAATTTTTGTAACTATTTAAAGATGTTATGGATTCGTCACACAAGTATCTGATGTCATAATCATACACTTAAATGTTCATAGCATTTCTGCTCCATAGCGTGTGTATGACGACACAATTCTTAAACGTACATAGAATTTCTCCTACGTCACCAGTATCTGACGTCACAATCATAGCATTTCTCCTAATTTTATGATGCAATTTTTAAATGGACATAGTATTCCTCCTAAGTCTCGAGTATCCGAGGTCGCAATCATAGTATTTCTCCTAATTTTACATATGTACACAGCATTTCACCTACGAGTATCTGACGTCGCACTCATAGCATTTCTCATAATTTTACGTCACAATTCTTAAATGGACATAGCATTTCTCCTGCATTACGAGTATCTGACGTTACAATCATAGCATTTCTCCTAATTTACAGGACCTTCTTAAATGGACATAGCATTTCTCTTACGTCACGAGTATCCGATGTCACACAGAAGTCATTTAATTATTAAAATTTCAAAAATATGAGCAAAATCTGTTCCTCAGTCATTTTATTATTTTTAAATCAGACACGTACACAGTAAGTTTTCCTATGCTATTATATAGATAGTGTTATCTATCGTATTTATGTCTTTAAAATGGCAGTCATTTAATTATAAATTTTTCAAAAATATGAACAAAATGCGTTCCTAGTCAATGGCAATGCATTAATCGTCCACAAACAATAGCGTACAGATGCCCATTTAGAACAGTAGCATCCATCGACCACTTTTGACGGATCAGAATGTGTGCTTGCATATGCATGTGTGAAGCGGGTTGTTGTGTGTAAAAACTTTATTACATTATTTTATTTTTTGAACAGATAAAGAGTTCTCTTTCGAATGGTTTGTGGGCCCTGAAAAGGGCCGTGTTTTGAGATAGGTCTCAGTCTTCGCAGATCCGCAGAGGCACGGTTGTCAGTTTGGTAACAAACTGCATCATGTTTGCTTTTTGTATATCAGTCGGAGTATCACCGATTACAGGACACCCATGCAGATACTGTTTTGATTGGTAATAGATGATAGCACTCCTTGCAGGTGTACACCATCTCTTTAGATTCTGTTTTCTTGATCGTACACCTACAGACCCTCTCGTGTTTCGACCGTCGGCATATGGTGTCATGGATGTCGATGGAACACCAACGACATCGCACATACCCAGTGTCTGATCCGTCAAAGTGTGTACTGCTGGCCATTTTAGCCAAATGTACATTAACATTTACATTTATACCACATCGCTCTACTACAAAAAAATATATATATAAGGAATATCACGTGAGATGAAATCTGACTGCCTAAGGCTACCTAACTACTCTGCAGTTACACATCCAACCACTTTGCGATGTTTAAACTGGAATGAGAAAATGGATTGAATTTGTACCATTTATAGGAATATATGTACTGCGCCCGCAAATCCACAACATGCAGACCGCATGCGTCCACCCATGTATGCATGCATTTTGGCGTGTATGCATGTTCAGGCATGTACATATACTTGTTGCCATCCACAACACGTGCCCGCAAGTCCACATCATGCGCCCGCAATCTGCAACATGCGCCCGCAATCCGCATCACATGCCCGCAAATCCACAACACATGGACCGCATGCGTCCGCACATGTAAGCATGCATTTTGGCGTGTATGCGTGTTCAGGTATGTGCATATACTTGTTGCCATCTGCAACACGTGCCCACAAATCCGCAACACATTTTAGCCAAATGTAAATTAACATTTACATTTATACTACATCGCTCTACTACAACAAATATATAAGGAATATCGCGTGAGATGACTAGCGTCCTATCAAAAACTGTCGCGTACTGACCTCCATATAATGACACATACATGCAGGCAAAAATCTTGGATATGTTCACGGGCTAGATGCGATGGATCACTTTGTTAAATGGTTTATGCGCATAAAAATCTGTGCACGTTAAAAAAGTATCCAGGGAAATATGTTTTCTCTGACCACCTCGTTATTGTGCATAAACCATCTATGATTCGCTTTTAATCCTTCAATTTGTATGCAAATGCGTTAACCTTCATCTAAAACCCTCAAACATGAAACTAAGCGGCTTCCTACCAGTCATTTAATTTTTGTAAAAGAGAGCAAAGTACATCTCTATGCGGTTAATATATAGCTAAGCCAAGCGATGTTGTATGCATAATATTATATAGATAATAATCATGCATCTCGTATTTAAGGAGTGGTCTTTAAAGGGTCAGTCATTTAATTATTACATTTCAAAAATTGTTATAAAAATGGTGGGAACAATGTCCACTGTCGTCATTGTTGACGAATAATGACGAGCACCCTTGTATCGTTTAACGTATTAGGTGGTCGATGCGGTATCTCGTGGTTGTAGTAAAGAAGGAGTTTGAAACTAAGTGGAATTGGGGCTTCCTATGTCAAATTGTTGCATTGAACAGCACTTTTTTAAGAGTTTGTGCGCACGAAGGCGCTAGTGCGAATTGTAGCTTCCTATGTCAAATTAGTATCAAAACTATTCGCTTAAACTACCAATGCGCCATGATTTAGGTTTGAAAAAATCAGAAAATAACTGAGGTCGAACGAATGAGGAGGAGGGATGAGGTATGCTAGCACGGTGCTGCCTGGCACGAGGGATGAGCTATACTAGCATACTTGTTTACATGGCCTGCAATGTGCGCTGTACGAATATTTTGAAAATAATTTGACTGCAGTGTTAGCAACAACTTACTAGCAAATCATTTCCATGATATTTAGTGAATATTTTGACAATAATTTGACTGTCTGCATCAACTTTTGCTCAAATCGTTTCCAAAATATTTTGCTAGGAAGTAGATCCCTGGAATGTCTGAAACACCTCGCCAGTCAGCCAGTTAAAAGTAATAAAACTAGGAAAAATTACCATGTCTGGGTACACACAGTATGAATGCATTATGGGTACCTAGTCAATGAGACCCTGACAACAAAAATAATATAGTTGGCTAACCATTGTCTGGACATTGCGGCCGCAACCACCTACTACCAATACCGACCATCATCACCATCACCACCACCATCACCATCACCATCCCTCTATCACCACCAGCACCACCACCCACTAAGCACCAACAGCCACCACCAAGCATTAACCCCACCCAATCATCCACCACAACACATATTTTCATCAACCGCCAACCCCACTGCCACCACCACTAAGTACAACAGCACTCCGATTTGTATATCGAGGGATGTGGGGGGACCTGGTTGGGCAGCTACAATCATCAAACACGCTCATAAAGAACCAATGTTTTATTTGTATCCATATTTTTACATTGAAGTAAATATTACATATGATAAAACTATAGCTGCTGTAGCATAAACAAATAGTCGATGTTCTGGAGATCCATTTTATCGATGACTGATTCCTTATGGATCAGATCCATCACCGTCAGAATCATCATCATTATCCTCAGCATCGAGATGGTTCCTTATGTACTTCTTGATCAGAAACTCTCTTTTTCGAAAAGCTGAGAAGACTGCTTCATCGTATGCGTACCCCTCGTCAATAAAATCTTTAATTTCCTGACAAATTATTTTAATGAGTGTAGAGTTCTGTAATCTTTTCGACTGGAGCATTATGTCTATACACTGTGTAACTAAAGCATCAGCATATACGGAAATAGGCACATTGCCTACACCATTTGGGTCTGTGTCCACTTCACCATCCTCATCTTCTAAACCTGATTGTGCAGCGTCTAAGACCTGCTTAATATTTTTGAATATGGTAAATAGTTCCTCATTGCCTATGGCATCTTTTTCATCTTCACCTTCATCTTCACTCTCAGTCTCCGCTGAGTCATTACCGGCTTCATTCTCCAACTCCGCTGGCTCATCATCATCACTATTCATCTCTGTCATTTCTTCATCTTCACTGTCTACATTTTTACTATCTTCATCGTTATGGAATCGGATCTTATGCCGCTTCAGGTCATTTGACCTATTAAAAGTTGAAGCACATTCAACACATTTATGTCTCGGCATATTGATTATAGGATAAATCTAGCAAGTATTCAAGTTACAAGGTTCTTCAAAGAAATCTGACTGCCTAACCACTCTGCAGTTACGCGTCCAACCACTTTGCGATGTTTAAACTGGAATGAAAAAAGGGATTGAATTTGTACCATTTATAGGATTATATGTACTGCGGCCGCAAATCCGCAATATGCGCCCGGAAATCCGCAACATGCACCCGCAATACACATCATGCGCCCGCAATCCACAACATACGCTCGTAAATCCGCAAGTGCAGCCGGCATGCGGCCGCACATGTATGCATGCATTTTGGCATGTATGCGTGTTCAGACATGTACATACACTTGGTGCCATCCGCAACATGCGCCCGCAAATCTGCAACATACGCCCGCAAATCCGCATCATGCGCCTACAATCCGAAACATACGCCCACAAATCTGCATCATGCACCCGCAATCCGCAACATACGCCCGAAAATCCTCAACATGCAACCGCAATCCGCAATCCACAACAAGAGGTCGCAATCCACAACATACGGTGGTGGTGGTGGTGCCTAGTGGTTGGTGGTGGATGACGGTACTGGCGTTGGTGGTGCTAGTGGCAGTGGTGTTGAAGGCGGTGGTGTTGATGCTCGTCGTGATGGTGGTGGGTGTTGGTGATGACGAGGGGGGTGGAGGATATATGTGGGTGGTGGGTGGTGTTTGCTGTCGCAATGTCTAGACAAATGGATAGCCAGCAGAGCCAGTCATTCTGATGATAACTTTTCAAAAATAGTCTTCTGGCGCATGCATGCGCATGAGGGCGCACACCGGTGCATGCACACACACACACACACACACAAGGGTACAACGTATAACTAGCAGTATCGCGTATTAGCACATGTGCATACAAGCGAGACCTTTACTAAATCCTCATTGACATACCCTCTCCAACCTATATGCCATTTTTTCAAACACAGCGCTCTCACACATTCCGACCACAATGTTTAGACAAATGGATAGCTGTCAGAGTCAGTCATTCCGATGATAAATTTTCAAAAATATCCTTCTCTAAGGATGCAAGTATGATTATGAAGAAATTCGCTATGGGTTGACGTGTGCGTGGGTGGTGGTGGTGGTGGTGGTGGGATTAATGCATGGTGTTGGGTGTAGGTCGTAGTGGTGGTGGTGGTGGTGGGTGTTGGTGATGATGATGGTGGTTGGTGGGTGGGGGGGGGGGTGTTTGCCGGCGCAATGACTAGACAAATGGATAGCCAGCAGTGCCAGTCATTCCGATAATTAATTTTCAAAAATAGTCTTCTCTTGTACTATGATGAAGAAAATGGAAATTTTCTTGAAGAAATTCTAGGGTTAAAAGGGTTAATATAGTCCATGTAATGACATAACACGAGGTGGTCCCTTAAAGCAGGACTGAATTATATAGTAAAAAACATGGTTATAACGTATCACTGCTCTGTAGCCACAAGGATATATTTATATTTGTAGTAAACGACCATCTATGATTATGCTACTACGCTCAAAATGTTGCTCTTAATTGTCGTATCTTTAAGCGTCGGTAAACAGCAATAGCCGGTGAGCGGGTGCAGGCGTTATTATCGGGTTTTTTTAAAACTCTCGTCGAGGACATTGTAATAGCCCATCCTTAGAATGAGACGGGTGGTACATTCTTATAGTATTCCTTAACACATGACATGTTTGTATCTCGATTAAGGACCGATCCCACGGCTATTGCGACAGTAATGGTTAAATCATACACAACAAATAATCTTTTTATCACTCGCACGCTCGCCATACCATTCTATAAACGCATAGAGCACTCAGAGACATAATGACTACATGTTTACCATCGTGCAACATCTAAAACGACTGACATTATTGCAATATTAAGCATTTAAAAACAATTTGTGCGTAATGACGGTTAGAAGTCAAAACGTTTTCAAAATATTCAGCAAAATAGTTTACTAATAACGTAAGCGACGAAACAGTCAAATTATTTTCAAAATATACATCAATATCGAGCATTGGCCTAATTCCTCACCCCTCCTCAACCACATACTCCCTCCTCCTCATCCTATGTCCTCACTTACCAGACCACCTCTGAAACATTATTGCAAATGAAGCATTAAGTATTTAAAAACAATTTGTACGTAATGACGGTTAAAAGTCAATCAAAATATTCAACAAAAAAATAGTTTTACTAATAACGTTAGCGACGTCAAATTAATTTCAAAATATTCAACAGTTTACCTGTATGGTATCGATGAAAATGAGATATGGGGAATTCATCGGTGAAAGGGTTAACTTCTTTTTAACCCAGGATACAATCCAATCCATCACCACCAAGTCCACCATTCCAACCGAACATACCATTAATACAAGATTATTTTTAATATTTTGTTGCTAATCTGTCTGGTAGCTGTTGCTAAGACAGTAACAGCTTACAGGCAGTCTCTAAATATTCTACAGTTTACTAATGACGTTAGCGACGAAACAGTCAAATTATTTTCAAAATATACAGCAATACCTTAATTCCTCATACATCCTCAACCTCCTCCTCCTACGACCTCCGTTATCAGACCACCTCTTAAAATCTATTTTGTTACTAATCTATCTGGTAGCTGTTGCTAAGACAGTAACAGCTTACAGGCAGTCTCTAAATATTCTACAGTTTACTATCAGACCACCTCTTAAAATCTATTTTGTTACTAATCTGCCTGGTACCTGTTGCTAAGACAGTAACAGCTTACAGACAGTCTCTAAATATTCTACAGTTTACTAATAACGTTAGCGACGAAACAGTCAAATTATTTCAAACATCAATACCGTAATTCCTCATACATCCTCAACCTCATACTCCTACGACCTCCATTATCGGACCACCTCTTAAACTCTATTCTTTTACATTACTCTCTTATTATTTTTACCACGGTAGATAACCACGGAGGGGGGCGCACTGCCACTACATTTAAACGTAAAATACACAACTTTTAAACTTTTAAGGGTTAACTAATTCAAAATAATAGAACATTCCACAGTGTTGAAAATCCAAAAGAACGTGTGCGGCTGTGCGTCATTGTTCAATAAACTCTCAAACGTGTGCCGCTGTTCGCCATTGTTCTTTTCCCCTGGCCGGCTGTTCGCCATTGTTCTTTTCGCTGGGTGGCTGTTCGCCATTGTTCTACACTCCAGGCAGCTGTTCGCCATTGTTCTCGAGAAAAAGAACAATAGCGACTAAACCCCCCCCACCCCACCCCCATACTACTCATGATATGGTTCATGGTGTATTCAGAGTTCCGTACCCTCACAATCATATGCTCTGGTATCTCATTACTAAATTATCTTTAGCTTTAATAACTGTGCAAATCCATATATGTATATGTTCATGGCGAAACCGATCAGAGATGACATCCTTAATTACATAGTCCCATCATATTGCCGGGACAGTCAACTAAAAGTAACCATTCAAAACTTCATACCTGATGTAATACTAGAGGGATCAATGTTACTATACCCCTCCCATTTTAGCTACGCTCCGCCCACCTTGTACGATGGAATCAATTTATATTCTTTGAACCCTGAATTCCCAGTATCTCAATTTCAAGGTGATATGAATATGCGTCTAAGCTGTTAAATATTTTAAAACTAATTTCACTTGGAGCAGCTTTCAAAATATTCAACACAATGTTTAGTAAAATGTAAATTCACAAAAGACTTACAATTCAGAACGTTCCTGTCAGACTTTTGCCATTTCCGTCATGGAGCTAGATCAATCTGATTGTGACGTCAGCTATCAAGTGACACATTTTGATTATGATATCAGCATAGATATAGTTTATACTCGGTAGATCACGCTTGACCCTCTCAAAAGTGGCATTTCAGAGCTCAGTATTTTCTGGCCTGATGTATAGTCTCCAAAATAATGGTTTTGTTACTAATGCTATTACGTAGTCGAATAATTTTATTTCTGATAAAGATATAGAATTTGCGTCTGTTAAATTCTTCTTCAATTTACCAAAAGAGAATTTAGTAATTTTGGATGCGATATATGCAGCTGATAATTTGTGTCAGCCAATCAGCGTAGACCCGGCAATGTGTAATTTTGACTTACTGAACAAAACGTCGCCGGCAGTCAGCATAACTATCCCCCATAGTGAGGGCATGCGTATGAGTGTGCTAGAGAGTATATACGATATCTATGGATATCAGATACTTGAGTGACAGATCACATCATCCATCATTAAATGATCTTAGACATTTTCTAAGACAGTAACGGCCCCTGGTCCGATTATCTTCAAAGCATGCAATAATTGCTGTGAGATGAGGGATCGATTGCTAGCCATGCCACACCCATTTCTAAGCAAGCTTACCCATTTTAAGCGGGTTGAAATCGATTTAAAACCTGAAATTCGCTGATGTAACTGGTTGAATATTATGAAAGTAATTAGACAGGTGCTACCTATGGGCTATGTTCAACAGAATGTTTATTAAATTGTAAATTTATCAAAGACATACAACATGTACACCTTCTGGACAGACTTTTCAATTTTCGTGATGGAGCTATGACAAATAATGATGACGAGGTCAACGACTAGACTGAAACAAACTGCAATGTTGGAACATTTGGATGTGCACTTGTTTATATTATTTTCATTTACTATGTACAGAACAGAAGCTAACTCAATTTTCTATGTCTAATGTGCATACGTTTCTTTTGGATAAGAATACTATTTAATGGATGTCTATATAATATATAATGTAAACTATGATTTGCCATGTACTCTTCTGCATGGAGATGGTAGCTAGATTGTCACATAACCCTAAAATTTCAACGAGGGTAGTCAGTTACTATGGAGTTCAATAACTCAAATCTGTTTTATACAAGTAGTCGGTGCATTACACATTATTGGCATTGGCATTGAATTGAACCGACAACCGACGAAAGGGCCAGGCATCATAGCCCACAATGTGTTTGTGGGCTATGATGCGTGGCGCTTTCGTCAGTTGTGTGTTCGAATCCCTGTCAATGTCAATATACCGTAATGCCACGACTACTTGTATAACGACGTATACTAGCTGTAAAATGCATGGTCTCTGTGATATGTGCACATGCGAGGTACTGTGAAACACTCTACTCATAACTCACTAAATGGCTAGCCAGTTACCGTAATTACGATCAAAATCAACTACCACAGAATTCCATTATGTATCAGAAAATCACATCCTGAAAGGGTCATTGGTAAAGTAAGATTTTGTCTTGTGGCGTTTGTGCGATTGAAGCGTTTGTGGGCTCTGATGCTTGGCGCTTTCGTCGGTTGTGGATTCGATTCCCTGTCAATGCCAACTCTGTTTGACTCTCTGAATAATAAGAGAACTGTAAAGCCGAAAGTGCAAAAACTAACCACTTCATTAATAAATTCTTCCATGTTTTGTTTTATCTAAGCTACACACCATTGTATGGACATCGGCTTTGATGGTTTGCGCTCTTGTGTTAGACATACGAAATAACTGTGATTACTTTGACTTGGCTTAGTGTGGCTAGCCGAAGGGGGAATTATTGACAAAATACAAGATAACAGAAATGCAGTTGATGCATAATATCCGGGTAAATGTAATCTTAAATAGGGTGTGGGGTGTGGTGTGGGTTGGGTGGCTACAAGAGAGATGTGGTGACACATTCAATAGCGGTGGGTTGGTGAATCTACAGAGTTCCTGCAATGGCAATACGATAAAGATTGTGTAAGATGGTTCAACAATGCCATGATACTTATCACAACCAGTAACACCTGTTGTATCCGGCATTGCCTCACCAGTGAATATTGCCATAGTATCACTATATTTAAGACTGGTATCTTCCATGAGAAATTCAGCTGCATGATCACTTGTCTCGCACTGCATAAGCTGATGTTGATCTCGGGAGAATAGTTACTGCCACCTGTCTTTAAACATAGACCAGGTATTTGAATTAACCAGCATGCCCGATTTCTTTGCCATTCATCTGTTTGTCGCCTAATAGCAATCATTACACGAATCTTACCGTTGGTAACTTTAGCTGAAAGTGCAAATTCACTAACATTCACTTTCTCAGTACTCAGCATCATCTTGCTACTCAGATGATATCTGGTATATTCATAGTGGTTGTGGTTATTGTTCTATTTGATAGTGTGCAGTTGTTTTCAAACTGTTAGCTGGATGGATATGACCAAGTCGAGTTAAGTTCATTTAGTGATGTTTCAATGTTTGCTGCCACCTCTTTCGATGTCAATCCAAAAGGTTACAACTTCACCTTTTGACAGAATTTTTCTCTTGGAATTCCAGACCCAACCATTAAGGAGTCTGTCTGTCTGTCTGTGTTTACTGGAGAGACTTGTGAGCTTATTCACAAGTATCTAAATAAGTTTCGGGGTGATTTCCACATGTGAGCTGCTACCCACTTGTCGATTACGAGACATGTATATTTCGCCATTTTGAGGTGCTTGGAGTACTTTTAGAAGCACCTAATAAATTTTGTCTAAATTAGCCAAGGCCCCCTTATAGACAATCTGTCTTAGACAAGACAATTAACTGACGACATTGGATGCGCACGCATCGCCAAATGCTTCTGTTCTATTGAGGTTTTTCTTCTGATGGCAGAAGAGATTGTGTCGCCCACTCGATTAGCTGTGTCCTGGAATGACCGATCAAATTACGCGACCTTAAACTTCGCACTGGGGTGAGAATCAGTAACTGGCATACAACAAAACATTATATCAATCACGCAAAAGGATAGCACGTGATGTTTATATGTTTATGTATAGGTCATGGTTTATAGTCTGCTTCCACGTCTGTGCTCAGCCGTCTTTACAACTTACAACGCGCTGTTTATGAACTGGTGAGTTTCTTTTGATATCAAATGTTTGTTTTAATGGAATACACATAGGAATATACATAGTTATAATTATTTAACCAAATACTCGCCCTTTTGCCGTGACATATTTTAAACCAGTAATAGGATGTATGCTAGGATGTAGGCCAGTCTCCAGCAACATCGCGTCATCGGCAGAGAGTAACGGAGCCAATTCCCTGTAAAATTAACGGCGCTTATGGATCTAAAACTATGTTTCATAAACACATAAACTTCAGATTATTTTTTAATGTTACCAGAATTGAATAAGGCTATGCACTATTCGAGGAAATACATTGTCAGAAAGAAAGGCAACGGCGAACTTATTTTAATAGACGCCATAGCACGTCGATCGGGGCTAGGTCAAACTCGTGTGTCTGTCTAAAATACAGTGCAGCTCAGAAATAACTTACAATGCTTCCCAAACAAATTTAAACGTACTGTTGCATATTTTGAACAGAATTGGATTGGCCTAGGATTACAAAACTAGTGAGCATGGGCTGCTGTTGTATAATTACGAGGTTTTTGCAAAATGCTGAATTAAAAAAAGCAAATTGACATGTTACGCCGTGACGTGACCTTTGAACTCATGCAGACTACAGTGAAAGCTACTTTGAAGAGCTAGGAACACCAAAGGAAAACCCCACATTTAATAAGGCATATAAAGATCAGGTTGAAGATGATATAACCAACATTAAATCTATCTGTGGTGATGATCGGTCCAGTCCAGATCCCTTCACGTGGGATGATGTAAACAGTGCTGTGAATGAGCTACAGCTGAAAAAGGCCTCAGATTCTGATGGACTCTCATCAGAGCACCTAAAACATGGTAGTGTCTTATTGATCCACACTCTTCTGATACTGTATAATAAGATCATAGCTGAAGGTATGTATCCAAATGCATTTAAAACTGGTCTGATTACATCAATCCATAAGAAGGCAGGAAAGCAGTTGACGATCCCAGATAATTACCGGAAAATCACAGTGACATCCATAGTAGGAAAAGTCTTTGAGAAGCTTTACCGTAAACGCATTAGGCCATTGATTTCAGAAAGCCAAAGTAATCTACAATTTGGTTTCACACCTGGAAAATCACCATCAGTTGCAGCAGTACTAATGACTGAAGTTATCGCGGAATGCAGAGAAAATAAAGTGCCTTGCTATGTTGGCTTTATGGATACACAGAAAGCCTTTGATGTTATCTGGCATTCTGTATTATTGCGTCGTCTTTACCTCCTCGGTATAACAGGGAAGCTATGGTTGATTGCAAATGAAATGTACAGAAACATGTCAGCACAAGTCAAGTGGGAGGGACATAGACGTAGAAAGTGTGCTGTCAAACAAGGCATTCTACAAGGTGGGGGTCACATCTCCTGATTTTCATAAACCATATGAGGATCCGCTACTAAAATTACTTGAGCAAACAGCAACTGGTCTACATATTGGTTCAATATATCTGGGCCCAATAACACTATGTGATGATAAGACAGTCCTAGATACATCTCCAGATGGGTACAGGTGGGACTGAATGCTGCAACAATGCATGCAAATAAAGAACGGTATGTTAATGGCATTGCCAAAAGCCAAGTGATGGTGTTCAATCAAGGTAAGGAAACAGAATATGAGTGGACACTAAACGAAGAAAAGATGGACGTGGTAAAGGAATATAAACATCTAGGACTAATATGAACAGACGACAAAAGTGGCCTAGGCAAAGAAATTATAAGAAAAGCTCGTGCAACAGCTTATTCACTGATTGGTGCTGGCTTTCATGGAATTAATGGACTAAGCCCAATTGTCAGTATAAGACTATGGTCAACATATGTAATACCATGATGTACGTATGGACTGGAGGCATTAATTATACCAAAGAAGGAAATGAGTCAGATCACTACACATGAAAGGAAAACCTTGCAATTGCAATCACTTCCAGATAGTTGTGCAAATTCACTGGCATATTTACTTCTCGGTGCACTGCCGATAGAGGTGCAAATTGAGTGAAAGCTCTGTCGAACAACAGTTCAGCAATTCGGCAGCTCGTTATGAAAAGAGAACGCAGACACAGTTGGTTTCAAGATGTCGAATTGATTTTACAAACATATCAATTACCATCAGCCCACCTGCTGCTACAAGACCCACCACCTAAATGTGTATGGAAGTGTCATGTTCAAAAAGGCTGTAAACACAGTAGTCCTAGAGGTGCTAAAGGAAGACATTAAGCAGAAATCATCAGCCCGGTTTGTGAATGTTGACATCCTTGATATCTGAAGGCCACATCAGATCTGGTCAACAGTGACAGCAAATACATATGATGTAAAGCGTGCGGTCATCAAGGAAAGGTTACTAACCGGTACATACTATCTGCAAGCACACAGATCCAAATTTAATCAATATGAGAATGATGCCTGTCCTTTTTGTAAGAACGTTATAGAAGACCGTATGCATTTCCTAGTTCAGTGTCCAGAATTTGCAGATATCAGAAGCATCTATATAGCGGAAATCGAGCATCTAGTGGCGGCTGAGAATTAATAAGCAAGGATGAGAATCTTATTCTCCAGATGTTACTCGACATAACTCTCTTGTTTGGCCTGATTGGAAGCGATTCAATGTCGAAAATTGAATCAATCTCCAGGAAACTCTGCTATAAACTTCATATCAGACGTAATCATCTCTTAAATGAAATGAATTACATAACAAAGCTTGCATTATAAAATATCAAGTTAGTATAATTAAAGTCAATTGCACATAGAAAAATACGGTGCACCGTATGCTTTCTGGATGCTCCTACATGTATTTCAATAACAATGAACTCATTTACGCGTCTGGTGAACATAACTTTACTCGTCTATGAACTGTGACCATCTACCTATATACAGATAGGAAAATCACTTGCGTGTGTACATGCATGTACATAAATGTCAGATTTAATGATCGTTTGCGTGTGTGTATATTATATAATATATAATTAATGGAAAACTCCAGTAATTTGCGGATTCTAGAGATTCCCGTATAATACACCGAAAGGTGATGCGCCAGACATTGGCGGAAACTCCAAGAACAGAACAGAACAGAACAGAAAGTCTATAGTTACCGTAATGTAAACAAAGCAACATCTGTTCTTGATTTGTGGAGCGCGTTTAGATTCATATTTACGATTGATTGGCTACTAATAAAATACCAAAATATGATTTTTTTGTTAATTTAATTACTCGAATGAGCAGTATTAGTAAATCATTACAGGAATATAATTGTGTACTGTATCATTTCGACAATTCAACATGTTATTTGCCACATGCGTAATTCATGTCAGAATTTTTAGTTGAGGATCTCTCTTCCAATGTAATTAGAGAAAGCTTTTATATATATTTTGATAATAATTCGCGTGACAGTTATTGCTATCAATGACAGCAAACAGCATTCAGTAAAATTATTGTCAAAATAATTATTAGTTAATGCGATTACTACATGCTACAGATTTGATACTATTTGGAATGAAAATTGTTGCTACAACAGCTTTCAGTATCTATATTCTAAAATAATCATCATACTTTTAGTCGACTCGCGCTACGGATTTGAATAGCAATTTGACTGTAAGTTGTTGACGTCTAAAGCTGCGTGTTTCGACGATTATATCCCCCGTATGACAAATCGTACGATCCGTCGCATGCATATTGAAAGAGCGTTCACACGATACAACGCGAATTAGCGAGCCGACCTCCGTGCACATGACACGTGCCACTAGTATATGTTTAGGACAGTACTGATTCTACGAAGATTGTGAACAAATACTGGCGAATATATATATATATATATATATATATATATATATATATATATATTTGCGATTGCAAATAATCCAATTTGTATTCTCAAAATCAGTGGTGTATGAACGTATTTTGACATGGGCGATAATATATGGGTGGGGCCAAAACCTATGGTGCGCTATGGGATACGCTATGGGAGAGGAAAAACCAAGGGGGGGGGGCTGCTATTTCTCGTCCCCACCTACCCTGTTCCTACGGCTATGAAAATGTTAAAAAGACATGCAGACACATACAAATAGGTGGAGGTGGTCAGACATTTGAGAAAGGTGGATTAAATTACATATGCCACTTATGATATATGATTATGACACGCACTATGATACATTTTACATGTGAAAAGTCTATGTCACTGTACTAACATCATTTATACTAAGTACTAATCACACACATTTCGCCATCTGATTGCCAATAGAAATCAGTTCTGGGAATCGCTTATCATCCTTCATGTGTGCGTGCGTGCATATGTGCGTGCGCGAGTGCGTGCGTGCGTGTGTGACATGATAATTTAGAAAAATCGATAATCTAAAAACTAACAAGTCTGCAGGTCCTGATGGAATCTATCCCCGTGTTTTAAAGGAACTCAAACTTGAAATTATCTTCCCATTATTACATCTTTTCTCTAGTTCATTGAGAGAGGGTAGGCTACCTCAAATCTGGAAATTAGGTCATGTATCTCCACTTTTCAAAAAGGGAAACAAACATTTGGTTAATAACTATCGCCCTATACGCCTTACCTCCATAATCTGTAAACTCATTGAGTCCATTATAAAAGACTCTATTGTAAGCCATCTTGAACAAAACGCCCTAATTGTACCAAGTCAACACGGATTTATTAAAGGGCGTTTTTGTGTCACACAGCTAACTGGAGTCTTAGATATATGGTCAGATGCAATTGATCACAGTAGCTCTGTCGATGCTCTATATCTAGACTTTGCTACGGCATTTGACTCTGTACCACACAAACGACTTCTTCTTAAACTAGAAATATGGTATCCATGGTAACCTACTAAAATGGATTGAGGGTTTTCTTACTAACAGAGCCCAACGAGTTGTTGTGAATGGATGCAAATCAGTTCAAACTCCTGTCATTAGCGGTGTGCTCCCAAGGTAGTGTACTAGGACCACTCCTTTTCATCTGTTACATAAACCAGCTTCCTGATGTAACTAAGTGCTCTACAATTAACATGTTTGCTGACGATACAAAAATCTACAAAGAAATTAAATCATCAATTGATGCAATAGATCTACAAGAAAAATAGCGTAACGAAATGGTCTCCTATCTGGCAAATCAAATTCAATGCTGACAAATGCTGTGCTATGCATCTAGGTACAGCTAATATTAAACATTCATACTTTATGAAATCTCTTGATACAAATATTAAGCTGATAGAAACAACTGTAGTAAAGGATTTAGGTCTGAATGTAGACAACAAAACTAAAATTTAGCATCCATTGTTAAATCCAAGTATCAAAAGCTAATAAGATGTTGGGACTGATAAGCAGGTCTCTCACCCATTTAGACTCTTCAACTCTAGTAAGGCTATACACTTCGCTAGGTAGACCTATGCTTGAATATGGGAACGCTCCATGGACTCCCATGTTAAAAAAAAGACAGTCTAACACTAGAAAATGTGCAGCGAAGAGCAACTAAAATGATACCCTCAATAAGAAATTATATTTATTTAGACCGGTTAAAATATCTGAATCTACCTTCTCTCTACTACCGTCGATCACGTGGGGATATGCTTCAAACTTACTTAGAAAGTGTTGACTGAAATTTATGATTATTTTAGAATACATAGACTGAAAGCTGTTGCAGCAACACTTCAATAAAATTTGTATCAAACATATAGCAGGTAGTACTTGCATTACATACTAATTATTTTGACACTAATTTGACTCCATGATGGTGCTGTCATTGATAGCAACAACTCACGCAAATTACTGTCAATGTATATAAACGCTTTCTCCTATTTTCTGGACATACACACTTTCTCTGAACAGTATTGAAATACAAACTGTCGAATGTACTGTCGTGAGTGAATACGTCTTAAGTGCACGCTTACACTTCCAGAGCTGGAGGACAAATGACTATTTGCACGTGCATGCAGGTTGGTTTTGTTTGAGAAATCCTGGCTTGTGCAGACAATAGACTAAACGAATATGGCGTCCAATAGTTACAACGATTATGGAGACAGAGCATTGCATGCTGGGTAAATTGAACAGGCATCTCATATCTCGTGCAAAAGTGTCCATATTTAATGGAACGCGAGACCGTTAAAGGATTACCTCTACTCCCCTACTATTCTAGCTAACTTCTCAGGTCATGGCGTATTATCATGTGCTATGTTTATGCGAATGTAGAACTTCAGCGTTGAGCAATGAATTTCCCATATCTCATTTTCAATACAGGAACACTGTTGAATATTTTGAAATTAATCTGACTGGAAGCCGTTGCTGCCTAAAGCAGGAACGTCTTCCAGTTAAATCAATTTTAAAATAGTCAACAGATTACGTTTTACAGCATAAAGAATATACTTTTTTCATGGATTTGCTGTGAAATGGTTAACGAATTAGTGTAAACTTCGAACGAACACGAGGCCCAAGGGGGATGTATCGCCCACCTGGAGCACTGTGCATTTTTGTCAAAATTATTGGTGGGTGGTTTAGTAGTCTTTTAAATGAGTTTGTGGACATTTTTGCAAGTCCAATATGGCCGTCAAACGCGCTACATTTTGATTGGGCCACTTCTGCCATGTTTCTGACTAAGCTCCTTCCCTTGAAAAAACTGTAATGGCACTCAGTGCCTAATCATATCGCCCAAATTTCGGCCCAATCCGCCCAGTGGGTCTGGAGTTGTTTTGGCAAAAAATAGGTTATCCAATATGGACGCCAAACCATTTGGCCAATCAAGTTCCCTTAAACAAACTTGGTGCAGCTCTTGTCCTAGATGATATTTCATGCGTTTTGAATTGATCCCCCAAACAGTTTTGGAGATCTTTAAAGACGTTTCTAAAAATCGATCAAAACTCAAGATGTAGAGAAATATACATTTAAAATTTCCCATTGCTTGAGTATGGGAGATTTTGGCAGGTAAATGATCCAAGATGGCTGCTAAACCGTTTACCCAACAGTCTCGAAAATGGCAAATTTGAAATCACAATACGCACAAACATACATAAAACCAATTTCGGCCTCAAAATCAACGCTATATATTGATAGGCCCATAGCGCCCAGTTTTTTTTATGGATCAACTTCTCTTGGACAAACTTATGGCCTTTAGCCCCTAATCATATATCACAAATTTCTGCCTGATCGCTTCAGCGGTTTTGGGGAAGAAGTTGTTTTTGCGAAAACGAGGTCATCCAAGATGGCTTCTGAACCATTTGATCAATCAAGTTCCCTTGAACAAACTTGAGTGAGCTCTTGCCCTAGATCATATTACATGAGGTCTGAATTGATCCCTCAAACGGTTTTGGAGAAGATTTTTAAAGACATTTCAAAAAATCGGCTGAAATCCAAGATGGCCACGGGCGAAATTGGCCGATCGGCTTCGTTTGAACAAAATGAAATCTCTATGCCATAAGAATGCTCCCGCCCAATATAATTCAAATCGGCCCAGTAGCTCTCGAGAAGACATTTCCCATTGCTTTAGTATGGGACCTTTTGGCGGGAAAATTACCCAAGATGGCTGCCAAACCGTTTATCCAACAGTTTCGAAAATTGCAAATTTGAGATCAGAATACCCAAAAAACTATATAAAACGAATTTCGGCTTCAAAACCCGTCAAATAAAAAATCCAATATGGCTGCCAAACACACTATATTTTGATTGGTCCACCGCAGACATGTTTTTTGACGAATCAACTCTTCTTGAACAAACATTAATTGGCCCTTAGTCGCAAATTAATTAATTTTGCAATAACTAGGTCATCCAAGATGGCCAGAACCATTTGGACAATCAAGTTCCCTTGAACAAACTTGGTTCAGCTCTTGCCCTAGATCATATTTCGTGAGTTCTGAATCGAACCCTCAAACGGTTTTGGAGAAGATTTTTAAAGACATTTCTATAAATCGGCCGAAATCCAAGATGGTTGCTGGCCAATGTGGCCGATCGGGTTCGTTTGAACAAACTTGAATCTCTATGCCTTTTAAGGATGCTTCATGCCAAATATAATTGAAATCGGCCCAGCAGTTCTCGAGAAGATATTTTTAATTTCCCATCGCTTTAGTATGGGAGCTTTTGGTGGGAAATTGGTCCAAGATGGCCGCTAAACCGTTTATCCAACAGTTTCGAAAATTGCAAATTTGAGATCAGAATGCCCAAAAACCTATATAAAACCAATTTCGGCCTCAAAATCCATCAAATAAAAAAATCCAATATGGCCACCAAACATGCTATAGTTTTATTGGCCCACGGCGGCCATGTTTTTTGATGGATCAACTTAAACTTTATTGGCCCTTAGTCCCTAATCATATCTGCCAAATTTCGGCCTGATCCCTTCCGCGGTTCTGAAGACGTTATTTTTTGCTAAAACTAGATCGTCCAGGATGGCCGCCAAACCATTTGACCAATTAAGTTCCCTTGAACAAACTTGGTTGAGCTCTTGTCGTAGATCATATTTCATGAGGTTTCCTTCAATACATCAAGCCCTTTCAGAGATTTTTAAAGGCATTTCTAAAAATTGGCCAACATCCAAGATGGCCACTGGCCTAATTGGCCGATCGGCTTCATTTGAACAAACTTGGATTCCTATGCCCTAAGGATGCTTCCTGCCAAATATAATTGAAATTGGCCCAGCGGTTCTTGAGAAGTCGTTTAAAGGAAAAGTTGATGGATGGACGGGTGAACTAATTAGTGTAATATTCAAATTTGCTTTAAAAATGTAAATTTTCTCATTGAAAATGATGATTTGAAGAACAACAAGATTATCTTTGAATTTTATCACTGAAATGAAATCACTAGCGCAGTTAATGAGCTGTCGTTCCAGTGATAAATTATCCAAAATATCTTATTTTGTAATCGGACATTTTCCAAAACAACTGCAGAAGCTGTTTCTGGCCGAGTTGAGAGTGAAAGGGTTAACAACATTCAAGATACTTAAAAAACCGTCTTCACTAGTGGTCCTGAGAAATGTCCATTTCCAGAAAAAAGAATATTTTTCAAAATTTTGAAAAGGGTCGATAACCAAACTAGTCATCCAGTGAGAGATTTTCAAAGGGTTGTAAGTTGACCGTTTCCATGAGAAAATTGAATTTTTAAAAACAAATTTGGGGGATTTAAGGGGCTAAAGATCATTTATCATCACCAGTTACACTTAGCCATCCACAAAACCAACACTATAGACAGGTAACAAGGTAATGCAGGGATCTGATCCGTCACTCAAGTATCTGATGTCATAATCAATTACGTCACAAATTAGATGTCATCACGATCATGATGTAGCGCTTTGTCATGAAATTCGAAAAAGTTTGTCAAGTCTAAGAATTATTTGTCTTTGATAAATTAACACGTTAAAACAACATTCTGGTGAATATTTTGAAACTAATTCGACTGAGTGATGTTGCTACCTGGACCATGAGCATTTCAGAATCCAAGATTGTCACCATAAAAATCAAGCATCCAGTCAAATTAGTTTTAAAATATTCAACAGCATGTTTATTAAATAGTAAACTTGGATTACGACATCATATGATTGACTGGCTCAGTCATGACCAAATAAACCATGTCTAAACCAAACGGGATTTCGGAATCTAAGATGTTTAGCATAAAAATTAAGCAATCAGAATTCTGAATAGTAGTTGTGGAGACTATCAGAATGGGGTATCTCTGGCAAACTTCTGAAAAATGTTTTAAAAATCTTTAAAAAAGTTTTCAACCAAAATAGAGCCTAGACCACCATATGATCCTTGTAGACAAATTTGGTTGAAGATGGTCAGGCTTTTAAGGAGAAAAAGTGATGAGACAATTTTCAGCAAGCTTTTCATAAAATCTAAGATTTTCACCTAAAAATTTGACGAATCAAAATTCCGAACGGAAGATCAAGAGCCTATCATCATAGGATCCTTTCATCCCAATTTGGATGGAATCGTTCATGTTGGTAAGAAGCGATTTGACAATTTCAAACAGGTTTTCATAAAATCAAGGATTTTTACTCAAGAATGTGATGAATTAAAATTCTGAATGGAATACCTAAAGCATATTTCCATAGGATCCTTTCAGGCCAATTTGTTTGAATTCAGCCAAACGTGATTGCAATCGGTCAAACTGTTATGGAGATGCAATTTGACAATTTCAGGTAATTTTTTCATAAAATCTAAGATTTTCACACAAAATTGTGATGAATCAAAAATCTGAACGGAAATTCTAGAGCCTAAAACCATAGAATCATCGCAGCCCAATTTGCTTGAAATCGGCCAAAATGGTAAGAAGCAATTTGACAATATCCGGTGAATTCTGAATATAATCTGAGATTTTCACCCCAAAAATTGACGAATCAAAATTCTAAATAGAAATTTGACAGCCTAATCTGATTGAAATCGGCCAAGCCGTTATGGTGAACTGATTTGACAATTTCCAATAATTTTTTCATAAAATTTGATGAATCAAAATGCTGAATGACGGTTCTAGCGCCTATCACCATAGCATAATTTCAGCGCAATTTGTTTCAAATCGTTCAAAATGGTAAGAAGATTTGAAAGAAAATCTCAGATTTTCTCCTGTTTGTCACAGCTACCTTGACCTTTGACCTTCAGCCCTCAATGTTATCATGCCGTTTCCTAAGATTATAGGTAACAAGGTATCCAAGTTTAGTTGCAATAGGAGTAACCAATCCTGAAATATAATGTGAAAAGTTCTGCTAAACGCAAAAACTTAATGTTGAAAAAGCAGTTCTGTATCAAGGTCAGTGACCTTGACCTTGTGCACCCCAACCTCATGGTGCTTCCTAACATGATAGGTAACCATGTATCAAAGTTCAGTTGCAATAGGCTTAACCAATCCTGAAATATAAGCTGAGAAGTTTTGCTAAACGCAAAAACTTAATGTTGAAATAACAGAGTTCTATATCAAGGTCACAGTGACCGTAACCTTCTGACCCCAACATCATCATGCCGCTTCCTATCATTATAGGTAACCACGTATTCAACGTTTTGTTGCAATAGGCTTAACCGATCCGGAAATATAAGCTGAAAAGTTGCTAAACGCAGACTTAACGTAAAATATTAACAAAGATTATACCGTGACCTTTGACCCCATAACCTTGACCTCATGATGTCTGCATCAGCATGCTGCTTCCGTTAAATGTAAATCGCCATGTATTCACGTTTGGTTCCAATTGGATCAGGCATTGCTGAGATATAATACAATAACTTTTGTTCAACGCAAAAACTTAACGTAAAATATTAACAAAGATTATACCTTGATCTTTGACCCCATAATCTTGAGGTTATGACTGCTTTATCGGTGGGCTGCTTCCATTCAATGTATATCACCATGTACCCAAGTTTGGTTCCAATTGGATCAGGCATTGCTGAGATATAAGGCAATAACTTTTGTTTATTGCAAAAACTTAACGTAAAATATTAACAAAGATCATACCGTGACCTTTGACCCCACCCATAACCTTGACCGCATGATGTCTGCATCAGCATGCTGCTTTCTTTTGATGTATATCACCATGTACCCAAGTTTGGTTTCAATTAGATCAGGCATTGCTGAGATAAAAGGCAACAACTTTTTTTTCAGGTCAGGTGAGCTAATAAATCTGGTGAATTATATTTATGCATGTGCAATTTGTAATAGACAAGTAATAGTTTAAATTGATGATTTATTTGCATTTCTGCATGGTCACATATGCAAACACTGGAAGCGACAAATCACGCGCTTTCACACTTTGTCTGAAGAGTGTAAAACACGCGCTCTCGCTCTAGTCCAAACTTATTTTCCAGACAAAAGGTCATGACAGGCTAGTCGCCCTGTTGTTTATAGTAATGAGTTAACATTTAGCTTGACAAAATCATCAGCATATCTTTAAGGAAAGATTAACCATTTAAGCCTTAAATCCTATCATGAAAATTTATATTTTTAAAAAAAAGGAAATTTTTCAAAATTTACCGCTAAAATGACTGCCTTGGTTATTGAGCCAGTTATTCGTTGTAAATATTTTAAAAATTGCCTTCTCTTGTTCTGCAAAAGGACATTTCTCAAGACCACTGCAGAGGCCATTTTGGGCCAATATGTGTGTTATTGGTTTAACCCTACACACCATATACTGCAAATATTTGATAATGGAAGGAACTTTATGATGAATATTTTGAAAGCAATTTGACTGAAAGTACTCGCTGCCAAAGTATTACTTCCAAACAAATTATTTTCAAAATATTCAACATAAATCTACCTATGGTTGTCTTGAAATTACGATTCTGCTATTCTATGGCTAAATTAACGGGTCGTTCATTCTATATTGAGTATTACAAAGCAGCTGTTTATAGTAAAATCGATAAACTAATTAATAAAATAAAATTTTATAATAATATCTAAATATAATATTTCTTGCCTTATTAAGGAAAGAGAACAGCATGTTTCCTTCTTTCTTATTTATTTATTTATTAATTTATATAAGCATTTGTTTACCATTATTCTTAAGCTATGAAACAAGCATAAGAATAAATTGAAATGAAAAAAATCAATTATTCTTATTACATAATAAATACAATGTAATTAACTAAATGTGCATATTCATAGCAGAATTGCTGAAAATTAAATTATTTAAATTGTATACTTTTAGAGGCTTAAACTGTGTGCCGAGATGTAATAAAACGAAATAAATCTTAACATATGATTCCATATAAATTAACATATTTTTTTTATAAGTTGTGAAATTGAAATAGAGACACTTACCACTAATTCAAATTCACAACTAAAAATGATATTAATTTAGACATAATGAGATCATCATATGTTAACATAATGAGATCATCATATGCTAAGACTTATTTCATTTCACTACATCTAGGCACACAGTGTAAGTCTCTAAAAGTATACAATATAAATAAATTATTTTCAGTTATTTTGATGTGAATATGCGCTTTAAATTTCATCAAATAACGACTAATTAAAATAATTGATTAATCAAATATTATAAACAGTCTCGATAACAATACGCTGGTTAAAATAATATATTTACATCAATCATCCATTCATTCATTCAGAGGGACGTAACAACTGCTGGTCATGGCTTCATATAACTGCAATGAATCTCTTCAGTTCACTGCCTATCATCCGCCCAAACTCACGGTCAGATGTCCTCAGAATTTCAATAAGCAACTATAGCAAATCGTACAGGTAACATGTTCCCAAAACTAACACAAAAAAACAATTTCGAACGAGATGTAAGAAATGTTCTGTTGAATATTTTTAACATAATCAAAGTTCAATGCTTGAAAATAAAATTGTTAAAATTATTTACTTTTAGATGTGTAAATAGTGTGACTAGATTAATGAAACGAAATAAATCTGAATATATGATGATTTCATTACGAATAAATTAATAATTTCTTTTCAGTTTTGAAAGTGAATTAGAGATACGAGTCCCTAATTCAACTTCACAACTAAAGAGACATTAACTTAAATGGAATGCGATCTTCGTATGTTAAAATCTATTTCGTTTCATTGCATTAAGGTACGCAATTTAAGCCTCTAAAAGTATAAAATTTTAACAATTTTATTTTCAAGCATTTTGGTGCGAATATGCACTTTAATCCAATTATGTTCAAAATAGTCATCATTATGTGTTAAGTTATTTCTGAGCTCTGCTGTAAGTAAAGCATAGTGAAAATTACACTTGCATAGCCGACATTGTGTCAAGTTGGTTTCAAAATATTCAAGACTTTCTGTATAGTCGTGTTGAACTACACTGAAATGTCAAGGTTTGACTAAATCTTTTCAAGGATATTAAAATATTTGCTTTACATGTCCGTTTTTAAGGTCAAGAGAAGACTACTTTTGAAAATTTACCACTGGAATGACTGGGTCGGTTACCGAGCCAGTCATTCCATTGGTAAATTTTCAAAAATAGTCTTCTCTTGGCCTGCAAATGAACACTGCAAAGGCCCGCTTTGGCCGACTTCGTCATGAAGGGGTTAACTGGTCAAACAGGCCCGTGTCCTACATGGCCAACATCGACCACACGAGGTCAACATCGACCACACGAGGGCAACATCGACCACACGAGGGCAACATCGACCACACGAGGTCAACATCGACCACACGAGGGCAACATCGACCACACGAGGGCAACATCGACCACACGAGGTCAACATCGACCACACAAGGTCAATATCGACCACACGAGGGCAACATCGACCACACGAGGTCGACAGGACAACAATATGATGTTGAAAACATATTGCAAAAGCTGCCGGTGTAAAAATAGATATTACAATTTTTGTTTTTCATATGGTTATCGTTAAAATTACAAGCATATTTAATTACTTGTACATTATCTATAGGTTTTATGATCAGGCGCATTGACCACTGTAATCACAAATATGTTACTTGGAATATGTGAGGTTAGGTCACTGAAATACTATCATACTTTATCACATATCTTAACTCTTAAATGCTCACATTTATACCAAAATGCTAAAAAATTTAATGGTTAAAATTCTATCCTTTTAGAGGCTTAAGTTGTGTAGCTCAGTGCAATGAAACAAACTAAATCTTAACGATTATTTCGTTCCGTATAAATTAAGAAAATTTTAAGTTCGGAAGTTGAATTAGGGATATGTGGCTCTAATTCAATTTCATAACTAAAATTTTTTTCTTTATTCACACAGAATCAAAGCATCATATTTTAATATTTATTTCAATTCATTACACTGAGGTACAGAAGTTAATTAAGCCTCTAAAAGGATTCAATTTTAACAATTTAATTTTCAGGAGTTGTGTACCTTTAACCCTTTTAATGACAAATCATAAATTCTTTACAACATAAAACTTATTCATTTGAATATTTTGAAATTAATTTGACTGGAAGCCGTTGCTGCCTAAGGCAGAAATGGCTTTCAGTCAAATTAATTTCAAAATATTCAACAGATGTCCTGTATGAATACCTTAAAAATCAGATATGGGGAATTCATCGGTGAAAGGGTTAAGCTGATTTAGTATGCAATTTGTGACAATACGACAAGACAAGATTATCTTATTTTGTATTTTCAAAATATTCAGGGATGTTCGTGGAGAATTAATTGGCTCAAACTGATGATTCTTTAAATTACGGGGATGAATAATACAAGCTTTACGTATCATATAGGCTTGTTGTGTATTATATTAAAAAATAATCGTGATTACTCGATTAATCAACTTGGATACGAATTACTAAGACAACAACAAAAGAATATCAATGACGAAAATTGCAATGTTTTTTGGAAAAGTCCATTTGCAGGGCACGAGAAGACTATTTTTGAAAATGTATCACTTTAATGCCTGGTGCAATTCTCGAGCCAGGCATTCCAGTAATACATTTTCAAAAAATAGTCTTCTCTTGCCCTGCAAATGAACATGCATTCACTAAGCAAAATGTCATTTTTCATGACGGGTCGCATTAAAAGGTAATTTAAAGTTAGGTTTTGAAATATGTTATGCAATAGAAAATATTCACGATTATTCGATTATTTAATTTTTAATCATATAAATTCACGATTTAAAACATAATCGTGATTTTTTATTTAATCACGTAATCGTACAAGCTAACGTAGCATAGATTTCTAATATAAATCAAATACACAGATCAAACATAACTACAGTACCCTGTTTAGTAATGATTCGGTGGGCAAGTAAAATTAACGCAATGTATTAATTATAGTTTCATTATGTATGTAGTGTGTGAACGGGTCGCATGCGTGCGTGCGTGCGTGCGTGCGTGCGTGCGTGCGTGTGTGCCCGCATTTATGCGTGCAACGAAAAATTTAGCTTCTAGCAAATCTAAAATGGGATTACGATCAAGTCAATGCAAGCATATAAAATAAAAATTTGAATAATGAGTAATTAATATAGAATTAACTATTTGACCGTCAAATTCGTTTAAGAAAATTTAAATTTTCTCACAAAAAATGCCTATTTACCGACAAAGATTTTTTGAAAATTTATCACTTGAATGACTGGCTCGGTTACCAAAGCCAGTCATTCCAATGGATTAATTTGACTGGAAGCCGTTGCTGCCTTAGGCAGCAACAGCTCCCAGTCAAATTAAATTCAAAATATTCAACAGAATAAGTTTTATATCGCAAAGAATTTACTTTTTCATGGATTTGGCGGTGAACGGGTTAAATGATTAAATATTTATATCACTTAGAGTTACCTTGGCAATGCTGTCATCTTTAACACTTGATATTTCAGTTTCAACTTAATGTATACCAGATGGTGGATATTTCGAGACTAATATACCTGGAACCTGCTACTGCTAGTTATGGCAGCTACAGCTCCCAGTCAAATTAATTTCAAAATATTTGACATAATATTCTATTCATCATAAATAATTTGTTGCCGCTGGCGTGTGAGAGTAAAAGGGCTAAGACAAATTCATTACATGTACAGCTCTGGCACTACGCTGGTGGAAATGTTCCTACATTAAAAAATTCCATTACTATGTTTGATTAGGGTTCAATGGTGAAGATGTACATTAACTCTTTAAGAATCAAGGCAGTCAAAAATGGCTTTTGCAGTGGTCTTGAAAAATGCCCATTTGCAGACCATCGATAAATGAGCCAGTCATTAGTGACAACATTTTCGAAAATGATCGCTTAGTCTGAAAATGCATATAAGGGATTTGAGTATTAAAGGGTTAATTAAGGGTCTTAAGAAATGTCCATTTGTAGGGGAAACGACAAATGTTTTAGAAACCTTACCAATGGAGAACGGCTGACGCGGTATCTGAACCAAACATTCCGATACTAATGTTTCTAAAATATTTGTCAAAATTATCTCAGACTTGACCAAATGAATAATGTTTAAACCAAACCTAAAGTCCAGTTCAATTTTCTCATGGAAAATGTCAATTTGCAGACCAAGAGCTAATCTTTGAAATTTCATCACTGGAATGACTGGATCAGTTATTGTGCCAGGGATATATGGTGTACATTTCTGTGACTTGCAAATGGACATTTCGCAAGATCACTGCAGAAGACATTTTCGGCTGGGTTGACACTAAACCGTTTAAAAGTCAAGTTGCCCAAAACCAGCCTCTCTAGTGGTCTTGAGGAATGTCCATTTGCAGATTAAGAAGACTATTTTTGAAAATTTACCACTGGAATGACTGGGTCGATAACCGAGTCAAGTCATTCCAGTGGTAAATTTTCAAAAAGTCTTCACTTGGCCTGCAAATGGACATTCAAAAAACAAATATGTTGATGGTTAACACTTTAACACTGTTCAAGGAAATTTCAATATTCTCATAGAAAATGTTCATTTGCAGAGCAAGAGATAATTAGTTTTGAAAATGCATCACTGAAACAACTGGCTCGGTTATCGAGCCGGTCACTACTGTGATAACTTTCTCTTGGTGTGCAAATGGACATTTCTCAGAACCACTGCAGACGCTGTTTTTGGCTGATTTCGGTGTTAAATGGTTAAACCACTCACACAGGTAAACTGTTAAATACTTCAGAAGCAATTCACCTGAAAACAATTCTCAGTCAAATCAATCTCAAAATATTAAACATTATAAAGGATTTTTCATATCTGCTGGTTTGTGTTCAATCGGTTAAAAACATAAAACGATACAGGAAGTTAACTAAGAACTGCAACCACGACTAAGATTACAATATGTACACGATTGACTATTATACAATAACAGCTACTATTATTATTAATATTATTATTAGTATTATTATAAAAATCTCATTAATCAATATAAGCTATGTATAGGTAATTCACAATAATATACAAGTTATCGGTAAATATGCCTCTGTACATTATCTTATAATAAACCAAGTAAATAGATTTAAAATTGTATGTTACACATAATTTGTAATACATGTAGTTTTAAAATGTTATATAGTTGAGATTAGTAACTTCTTTTTGGTGGGAGGGGAAAGTGAAAGGAAATGGCGCGTGTGTGTGCCGTGCATGCATGCGTGTGCTTGTATCTGCACGCATATGTGCATATGTGTGTTTGTGTGTGCGTGCGTGCGTGCGTTTAGGGGTGTGTGCGCATGTGTGATTGCGCGCTTGCATGCATGTGCACAAAGCATTCCATGACGTTGTGCCTTGGTATTGGAGTAATAGGGGAGAGAAAATAAATATGGGTGTGTGGTAAATTGGTAATGGCCTGCAAACAGTGACTTCTCTAGCCATGTCAGTTAGCCTATCATTGTCAAATCCGAGAAAAAGTTGATTCGTTATGATATAAAATTTACTCTGGTGAATATTTTGAAATTAATTTGACTAGAAGCCATTGCTGCCTAATCCAGTCAAATTAATTTCAAAATATCCAAGTTTTCCAGTATGGTTGCCTTGAAAATGAGATATGGAGAATTCATCGGTGAAAGGGTTAAAGTGCTAAAAGCTAACAGATCAAATGAAATTGGTTGAGATTGTGGCATATCACGGGTTAAATAGTGAATATAACCATTGAATGGATGAATCCAGTTTTAGCTATGCCCCGCACATCCCTAGCTAAGCTCCACCCATGCTTTGCCTGTGTTGAGATCTATCGATTGATCCCTTCACTCTCTGAATCTCAATTACCAGAAAACTTAATACAGTTAAGCCGTTGAATATTTTGAATCTAATTTGACTGGGTGCTGTTGCTGCCTATGGCAGCAACAGCACCCAGACAAATTAATTTCAAAATATTCAACAATGTTTATTTAATAGTAAAGACATACAATTCGTACAACATGATGGACTAGTAATCATTTAAATCGACTATATCGTGTCATTCATGACGTACTTGATTATGATGCCAGCCTACATGTGATGTACAAATGTAGTTAATTATGATGTCATATGATTGATCGAAAGTGGATTCCTCTATTCTGATTTCTAATCAGCAGTTTGATAACTCCTCTTCAAAGGTTAATGAACAAGCCCGCCAAAGACCTGCCTCTGCAATAGTCTTGAGAAACATCGATTTGCAGGCTAAGAGAAAATGATTTTCGAAAATTGACCACTGAATGACGCACTCAATAATCCTGCGGATCACACGATTTCCATTTTTAAAAGTTGAGAGGTTTGCATTGTTTATATTACAGTGTTAGAGATATTAACTTATGGTGGAGAGGTGTACAGGTTAATAATAATAATAATAATAATAATAATAATAATTTCACTACATATTTATCAATTAAATGCCTATGCTATATACATGCCAGGTATAGACACTCGACGCATAAACATGCACTCACACACATACCCACCAGCATGCACACATGCGCAAACATTATTAGCAATAATAAAATAGCATCTGACAGTCAAACATATCTATAGCAGTGGCCATAAACATCATGAAAAGGTGATCAATAATGACGGGTGGCCACGTAAGGCTGTCGTGCGATGTTAAAATAGCTAATGCTTAACACCTACCAGTAATAATAATGTTATCAATAAATTTCCATTTTCAGTAGCTATATTAAGAGTCCAGGTTTTGTTACTTTAAAGAAGATCCGCCTAACAATCATGCTGCATCGTAAAAAGGCTACCCTCAGTACATATCACTCGGGAGTCAGTCAGTAGCCTCATTATGCTTACCTGTCAAGACCTGCTGGTTAATTAATACCTCGCTGTTACTGAGAGATTAATACCTCACCTCACTGTCACTGAGAGAATTAGTTTATAGAGGGTCAGAATGGTTTGACTAAATAACCAATAACCAGACCCATAATAGTTATGAAATTTGGAAATTCAATGGTTGCACTATGTTAGTGATATGTGTGTGTGTGTGTGTGGTGTGTCAGAGTGCTGTGGTGGGGGTTGGGGAGGGAGTAACATTGACTATTATAATATGTCACGACAGCTTTAACTGTCTGCAAGCTGAATTTCGGCAGACTACATTTTCTAGTTGGTTTAATTCTTGATATGCTGAATATTTTGAAAACAAATTGACTGAACCTTCAGTCAAACTGTTTTCAATATATTCAACTGGTTCAGAGTTATTTTCCAATGAAATTATTGTCCGGTGGCTTGCAGCAGTTAGACAGTTAATATACCTCTGGTTATGGAATATATATATATATATATATATCATTTGAGGCAAAATAACTGTGATTCAATGGAACAGACTGTCATATGACTGATCGGTGCTTTTAATGTAACACCATCTTTTGATAGCACAAACAGGTGCCCGCTATAGAATGCTTGACAGTGTTTAATGATATATATTAAATCACATTGCGTACAGGCATATCGATAGAAATTGCACCAGTCAGAACAATTTTTAATTAAATTTTATTTAGTCTTTATAGGAAATTAAATTAAAATTAAATTTTCAAAAGTAGAATTATTTTAAGAACGGAACTCAGAGATTCTGAAATAATATAAAATGTATCGCAACCCTTACTGGTAAAGAGTTGTCGAGAAAATAAAAGATCTTTGCCTAGTCAATGCCCACTTGCTGCCAAGAGAAATTTAATTTTGAAAATTTTCCACTGGAATGGCTTGCTCAATAACAGAACCACATATTTCAGTTGTATTTCTCTTGGCCACCGTTTAATGGAGGATTCCAGTTTTAGCTATGCCCCGCCCATCTCTAGCCAAGCTCCACCCACAATTCGCCAGTGTTGGGATCGACTCATCATTGAAGTCCCTGACTACCAATTTCCAGAAAACTATACAGGTAAGCTGTTGAATATTTTAAAACTAATTTGACTGGGTGCTGCTGCTGCCTATCAACATCGTCCCGTCAAATTAGTTTCAAATTATTCAACAGCATTTTTATTAAATAGTTAAGACAATTCGCATAACAATGCTTACTCCGGCATCAATTAAGTGTTAATCAGGAACTTAGCTACGTCATTCATGACATCATCTATACGTCACGTAGTTGATTATGACATCATACGATTGATGGATAAACTGGAATATTCCATTGTCACACCAGGCGCTGAGGTGGTCTTGAGGAATAGCCATTTGCAGACCACGAGAAATCTATTCTTTAAATTTAAAACTGGAATCGGTGGATTATCAGCTTTTGACGCCAAAAGCGATGTCCTACATCAAGTCACTTATATTAAGAGACTATATGTCTACAGTGATTAAAGCTGTTTTTAGCTGAACATGGTATGCGGACAGCGGAATGTGGAGCACGGATTGCACTAAGAATACCATGCTTACAATTTACATGCATATGGTATCATTGTTTTACCGTTTTTACATTACACAGGCTCTATACACCACCAGTATTTTTTTCCGCCAGGTATGGATCACTACACGCAGCGATCGGCCATTCCGTATTCCGCGTCTCACACGCATATAAATGGATAAAGAGAAAATAGATTAGAGCGGTCAGATATCTATACCACATTCCTCGTTCTGCATACAATGTGTCAGATAAAACCAGCTTTATTCTATAAGCTCAAAAACCTGGCCCAGTAATGCGTTAATTGGCAAACCGGCCTCTACAGTTGTCTTGACGAATGTCCATTTAGAGGTCAGGTTTTGTAGTTTACAGAATTCAGCAGGTGGTCTCTTAGTGACTTGATATAGATTATGACTTCTGGAGCCAAAAAACGGTGGTTCTCTAAGACAGGTGGTCAGTCAGACAGATTTCAGTCTCTTGTAAAGTCCAAATGCAAGTTCAAAGTTGTCCAAGAAAATTTAAATTTCCTCAGAAAATGTCCATTCCATTCGCAGAACAAGATAATTTTTGAAAATTTATCACTAGAATAACTGGTTCGGTTAACCGAGCCAGTCATTCAAGTGGTAAATTTTCAAAAATAGTCTTCTCTTGGTCTGCAAATGAACATTTCTCAAGACCACTAGAGAAGCTGTTTCTGACCAGCTTGAATAGCAAAGAGTTAAAGGAGACTGCTCAATCGTTTTCAATATTACAATAGGGAAAATTTTCTTACATCTTCGGGATGTAATCAAAATATTTTTAAAATGTTCTTTATTATGAATCATCCTGGGATCGGGACCAACCTTTTCGGAGATATTTTCAACATTGTTTTATCATGTTTGTAGACGATGAATTGTTAACATCTTAATGGTCAATTCGGCCATACATGGTTTTTTCCGCAGTCGTGAGAAATGTCCTTTTGCAGGTCAAGACAAAAGCAGTTTTTAAATTTTCCAACTGAAATGACTGGCTTGATTATCATTCCAGTCGTCAATTTTCAAAAATAGTCTTCTGTCCTGCAAATCGGAATTTACAAAGGAAAAATTTCTATCGTCTTGACAAACCTTTATGACTAAAGGGTAACAAATTATGTCGTTATGACATCGTATACGTTTACCATACAAGGAGTAGATTTACAGAAAATACATAGCTTTTTCACGGATTTTTGCTCAATTTACGAACTTTCAAGTCAATTTGTTCATATCAAACACTTTCAAGGGTCCCAGTCCTTGAAATTCAGACAATTTTGCAATGGCACAAAAATGCTCTACTAGAACTGGTGCACCACGGCACTGTCCAACAGTTTTTTAACTTCATTAATTATACTCTTTGTTCTACCTTTGGTGAACTGTAGCAGCTTGCTTTAATATGACATCATGATTGATACATTGTACCTATATCTATTAATATGACATCATGATTGATACATTGTACCTATATCTATGATAAATTCACATTTAAGTAAGCTAGGCCTGCAATTTTCTTCCACGGCAAATATTTACTGTGGCAAATTAACTTTTTCATGGCTTTTACCACAGCTTTGCTGATTGCTGTGGCGATTTCGAGGGCTGGGGCCCTGAAAAACAAATGATGCATTCAAGGAGCTAAGAACTTTCAAGGATCTCTATAAGACATACTGTACATAAGAATCTATACACAAGGTAAAATTTTTAAGAAAGCTTCATAAAGAATAGATTGCACAATATAGTTTTAAAATTTTATATATTTCAAACTGCACATTCTTAAAGGCACACATTTACATTATAATACTTGAAATAAAATTGTTAAAATTGTATATTATTAGAAGCTTAAATTGTGTACCTGAATGTAATGAAACATAATAAATCTTAACAAATGAAGATTTCATTGAATTTAAATTTAAAAAATTTTACGTTGAGAAGTTGAAATAGAGACATGTACCCATAATTTAACTCCACAACTTAAAAGATTTTATTAGTTTATACAGAATGAAATCATGAAATGTTAAGATTTATTTCATTTATTACATTGAGGAAAACAATTTAAGCCTCTAAAAGTATACAATTTTAACAATTTTATTTACAAGCATTATGGTATGAATGTGTTCCCCTAATTAAAGTACATTACATATTAATTATTTCACTGGCATTGTAAACCAGTTGTGTACGAGTCCCTATCTATCTACGGGATACCATACAATAGGCCTTCCCAGTTTATCCATCAATCATATGACGTCATAATCAACTCTGTGACGCGTAGGATGACACCATAATCAATTAAGTCATGGGTGATGTAGACAAGTTCATCACTAACGCTTAACTGATGACGAACTAAGGGTTGTTGTATGAATTGTATCTCTATACTATTTACTAACATGCTGTTGAATATGTGGAAACTAATTTGACTGCGCGTTGTTGCTCCCACAGAGCAAATCAAATTAGTTTCAAAATATTCAACAGCTTAGTAGGTAGTTTAAGGATTTGATCGATCCCAAACATACAAAGCATGGGTGGAGCTTAGCTAGTGATGGGTGGGGCATAGCTAAAACTGGATTCCTCCATTGTAAGTCTTTCAGCGCTGTTTTCAGTCAGTAAATGGTGAATAATAGTAGAATTTAGCATTTTCATATTTTTCATCATGTGGCCTTCACGAAACATGCCACATGTTGTGGCTCTGGCTTGTTTCGTGCTCTATTTGGTTCCCGGAAATACCAGTTGAATAAAAAATATTCTCTATGGAGCTAACGTGCGCTAAGTTTTTGCCCAGTCGAATACGGCCAATCATTGTCAATACAGTACTGAAACTTATCCCATTCACTCGGGCAAAATTACCAAGAGCACGGAGATCTTATCAGTCACCTGTCCTCATAGCATGCTACATTGTCTCTGTCAGCAAAATAGTAGACTGCCGTGGATATCCTAAGTTCAATGAGGGAACTCCGTTTTCAATTGATTAATTATTAGCATTCATTCACGGGATTTAACTAAAAAAATGTTACGCCACAGCACTGAAATATGTAATAAAAAACATCCTCTGAATGAAAAGTAAATAACATTCTGATTTTAATGTGGTTTGTACATGTAGCTTGTCGAATTGCTAGTTGTGTATTAGTAGACACAATCACCATAGATTTAACTTTTCCACATCATAGCTATACTTCAAGAGGAATGTAACAACTAAGCTCAGCTAAGGGTTGTGGGTCTCATGTTAGTCTGATATTAATATTAACAGGATTCCGAAAGGGATTCTGCTTGATCAGGCGATGAAACATATGTATTTACTAAAGCTTGTTAAACAAACATAAATACGCTTCAATTTTCTCATAGAAAATGTCCATTTGCAGACCAACAGAACTGTTTTTGAAAATTTAGCATTGGAATGACTGGCTCGGTTAATCAAACCAGTCATTCCAGGGGTAAATATTCAAGAACTGTCTTCTCTTGATCTGCATCCAAATATGGACATTTCTCAAGAGCACTACAGAACCCAATTTTGGCTGACATGAGGGTTATAAGTCAGGATTGGTGAAAAAATATTCTATTTTCCTTAGTGAATATCCATTTGTAGGTTATTAGGTTATTTTTGAAAATCTACCAGTGGTAAAATTAAAAAAATATTTCTCATTGATGCAAATGGACATTCCTCAAGAACCCGGCAAATGCTGGTTTCGGCCGGCTTAAACATTAAAGCATTAGGCCCTAATGGAGGAATCCCATTTTAGCGACGCCCCGCCAATCTCTAGTTAACCTCCAGCCACGCTTTCCCCATGTTGGGATCGATCGATTCCTGTACTCCATGAATATCAATTTCCAGAAAACCATACAGGAAAGCTGTTGAAAATTTTGAAAGTAATTTGACTGGGTGCTGTTGCTGCCATATGCCTATGGTAGCAACAACATCCAGTCAAATTAGTTTCAAAATTATTCAAGAGAATGTTTATTAAATAGCAGACATTCATTTCTTAAAACTTGACAGACTATAAAGCGTTTATGACGGACTAAATCGCATCATTCATGATGTAATTGAGTATGATGTCAGACTACACGTGATGTTGTTGATTATGACATCATATGATTGATCGATAAACTGGATTCATCAATTAAGGTATCACCTTTGAATCATAGCATCAAGCCATCAACTACATGTAGGTTCAATAATTTTAATAATTGCTTAATAATTCAACTAATGCTGTGATGTATTTTAACAGGCTTACTAAAAATACCCAATAACTGGTCCCAAGGTCGACATGAATCAGTACATCAGTATCATCAGGACAAATGCAAATAGGTTATGTATAAAAATCAATGTAGTATGGTAGGTTAGAGAAAGTCGTTGAGTAAAAACACTTCTCACTATGTATGGCCACCGCAGCATGAAGATTTCTTCGGAGTAGAGTCTTTCTTTGTCAGCTGGTAAGTGCCGCCTCCTTTATTTTGTGGACTCGCCGCTTCCTGTGGAGAGAAAACACAG
Source organism: Chaetoderma sp. LZ-2023a (assembly GCA_034401795.1). Classification (NCBI taxonomy): domain Eukaryota; kingdom Metazoa; phylum Mollusca; class Caudofoveata; order Chaetodermatida; family Chaetodermatidae; genus Chaetoderma; species Chaetoderma sp. LZ-2023a. The sequence continues at coordinate 65,474,775 of CM067363.1, read as the reverse complement.
GGATGTTTGAATCAGTTTTATCCCCATCCTCCAAGAAAAGCAGTGATTAGTGTGTGTGTGTGTGTTTATGTGCGTGCGTGTGTGTGCACATGTGTGTGTGTGTGCGTGTGTGTGTGTACGTGTGTGTGTACGTGTGTGCGTGCGTGCATACATGTCTGTGCGTGTTTACATGCGTGCATGTGTGTGTGTGTTTACGTGCGTGCATGCGTGTGTACATGTGTGTGTGTGTGTGTGTGTGTGTGTGCGCGCACGTGTGTACATGCATGTGTGCTGTGTGCGTGAGTGCATGCATGCTTGGAAATTGATTGTAAGACAACTCCTCCAAAAGCATAGATCAACTAGTCAGGAACTCTTCCTTTTGGTGGTTTTCTTACGCTGGATCAGTTGGATCGAAATCTGAAAGTCAGTGCTCTGTTCTCCACTTACTTTTATACTCTCGGTCCCGGTTACAGTGGCTCCATGGGTGTAAAAAACCGTTGGATGGAAATTAATAAAATTTGCTATGCGAGCTACACCCATGTATATACACAAGATTTTAATTTTGTCTCCCGCACCTTCATAAAAATACATTTTTTTTAATATTCAATATTTTGAGGGGTGGGATGTTTTAACTTACTTAAGAGCTCATGGTCATTTAATAACACCAGTCATTCCAGTGGTAACTTTTCAAAAATATTCTCTTGGTCTGCGAATCAAACTTTTTTATGAGCAAATTGAAATTTTCTTGAACAAATTTGATGGTTAATGGGATAAATAATACACTGTATCTTACCAATTTTCTATCCATTTTAGCTTTTATATCACGAGCCAGCGTGAAGAAACCCTCCTCTACATTTATACTGGCCTTTGCACTCGTCTCCATAAACTTTATCCCATGTTCAATTGCAAGCTGAAACACACATCCGATAATACAATCATGTAGTTACAATATTGTGTTCACTTACCCCTTTCAATGACAAATCCATGAAAAACTTGCATCTTTGCAATGAATACCATATTCCGTTGAATATTTTGAAATTAATATGACTGGAAGCTCTTGCTGCCTAAGGCAGCAATAGCTACACAGTCATATTAATTTCAAAATGTTCAACAGCTTTCCAGTTTGCTTGCTCTGAGATTAACACACATGGAATTTATCAGTGAAAGGGTTAACCCTTAATGGTCAAACCAGCCAGCAGTGACTTCTGTAGCACTCTTGTGAAATGTCCATCTCCATGGCGAGAAAAGGCTAATTGACCATCCACGGCCGGATTGATACACTAACTTACCCAGTCATTCCAATTGTATATTATCTAAATTAATCTTCTCTTGATCTGCAAATGGACATTTTCTATCAGGATGTTGTGATTTTCTTGACTAAATTTGAACATTAAAGATTCTTTTGTAACTTCATCACTGGAATGACTGGCTCGGTGATCGAGCCACTCATTTCAGTACTGGTAAATTTTCAAAGGTAGTCTTCATTTGGTCTGCAGATGGACATTTCTCAACACCACTGCAGAAGCTGTATTCAGTTCAGCTTGATGCAACATATCTACATGTACCACCAAAACTTTTTCCAATTGATGGACCATATTTTAAAGAAATTGTCCAGCTCTGTGTTATGAAACAAGAGTACATGTACCAGTATGACGTGGTAAATTATATAGTTTACCAAACATGCATGCATTTTCATAGATATCCCTAATAGGCATGTGCGATTATTACTGAGTGATCACTATCCATTACTTAAGAATAATCGTGATTACTCGATTAATCAGGCTGGCTACAAATTGCCCACACATAACAAAGGCATACCAATGACGAAACCTGCAATTGTGTTAAGAAATAGTCATTTTCAGGCCAAGAGAAGAGTATTTTTGAAAATGTATCGCTGGAAGACCTGGCTTGATACTCGCATATATTCGCTGAGCAAAATGTCAACCTTCATTACTAATCACCTCAAAGATTAACTAAAACATAGGTTTGGCAGTATTTTAACAAATTATTGCCTGCTGGCTCGCAGCAGTGGGACAGTTAAAACACTCGGGTAATAATCACCTGTTCTCCTTTGTCTTTTGTAACCTGCCGCCTGTCATTCATATCACATTTGTTACCTAAAATCATCTTTTCCACATCCGATGACGCATGCTGAAAACATAGAAAACAAAATAAAAATTGACACCCAGGTAAAACATATTATCGTAAAATTATTGAAAAATAGCTAATTCAATTATTGCAGAATCCATCTGTAAACACATGTAATTACAAAACTCATGTGTACATTTAATGTTACAGCTGTATGTATTCCGAGAACACCTTCAACGGTTTCCCACCGAGTTGCGGCGGAAAACACACAAAATCCAGAATTTGACATAGTTGTTTCACACGAACACTAGTCTGTCTACAGCTAGACCCATACATGTACATGCCAGAGAAGTCTGTAATGCATGCAAAATAAGCAGGTCTGTACTGGCAACCTTTTAATGGTAAAGCTATCCAAAGCTGGCCTTGCAGCGGTGTGGGGAAATGTCCATACTGTATATGCAGACCAAGAGACCACGGGAATGACTGGTTCGATAATCAAAAAACCATTTAGAATTCAAGAACTATACAAGGGAGGTAATTCTTAGCATGTAATATTTTTAGCTCATGACAGTTAAGAGTTGTCTCCCTTTAATATGTAACGGGTGGACAATTGAATTGAGCAATTTATCAACACCACACCACCTCCCACATCAAACCTCCCTCCTCCCTACCCCAACAAACCAAACCCCCCCCCCCCCCACTCCACCTTTCAAATTAGTTTAAAAAATTTAACAGCTTAGCTGCATACTGGTTACCTTGTGGGAATTCGGGTTTTAGTTTCAAATTGATTCCAACACATGCAAAAAAGTGGGCGGGGCTTAGCTAGAAATAGGCGGGGCTTAGATAGAAATAGGCGGGGCTTAGCTAGAAATAGGCGGGGCTTAGCTAGAAATAGGCGGGCCATAGCTAGAAATGGCTCCCTATACAGCACGCAGAAACCTCTATAACTTACCTCTTCAATGTTTCGTATCCAGTTTCTAATATTATCAAATGATTTTTCATTTGTTATATCATAGACCAACATGATGCCCTATAAAAAAAGAAATACCGGTACAACAGATTATAAACAAACATGTACATAAACAAAAATAAACATGCATGCACACACACATACACACGCATGCACACACGAACACAAGCCCACACATGAAGTACATTAATTTTTATCCCCGAAAATCAAAACAGTGATCAAGATTACCGGGGGGGGGGGGGGGGGGGGGGGGGGGGGGGCAGCGATAGCGCCTGTGGCAAGTAAATTTTAGGCTAGGCTAGCAAAAGTTAAAACATAGTTGATGACCTAAATCTTCCATCTCTATTTTAAGATTGTGAACAAAAAATAACTTTATCCCCAAAAAAAACCTTGTATATACATGTACTGACATCTATTGAAGGTTGAGCGAATATTATTAACCCTTTTATTGATAAATTCCCCACATCTCATTTTCAACGCTACATTTGTACTATACAGTAAAACTGTTGAATATTTGGAAATTATTTGACTGGAAACCGTTGCTGCTTTACACGGCTTCAAGGCAGCCACAGCTTCAGCCAGATTAATTTCAAGATATACAATAGAATAAATTTTATGTCGTAAAGAATATCATTTTTCAGGGATTTGTCTCCGAAAACGTTAAGCTTCAAAGCTTTGTACAATGTGCATTGGTTGCTGTGCTTGTAATTCTGAGTCTGTGGATCATATTTTAAATTGACAAATTTTGTGGGACGCCTAAGCTTCGATTTTAGCATGAGTTGGCGCCCATGTGGCTACAACATGACAGAGTTAAATAGCTAAAGCACATTGTGATACACACATGACTACAGTCATCCAGCCTGACCACACTACCATACAGTCATCCAGCCTGACACCACTACCATACAGTCATCCAGCCTGACCACACTATAATACAGTCAACCAGCCTGACCACACTACCATACAGTCATCCAGCCTGACCACACTACCATACAGTCATCCAGCCTGACCACACTACCATACAGTCATCCAGCCTGACCACACTACCATACAGTCATCCAGCCTGACCACACTACCATACAGCCATCCAGCCTGACCACACTACCAGTCATCCAGCCTGACCACACTACCATACAGTCATCCAGCCTGACCACACTACCACAGTCATCCAGCCTGACCACACTACATGTACCATACAGTCATCCAGCCTGACCACACTACCATACAGGCATCCAGCCTGACCACACTACCATACAGTCATCCAGCCAGACCACACTACATGTACCTTACTGTCATCCAGCCTGACCACACTACATGTGCCATACAGTCATCCAGCCTGACCACACTACCATACAGTCATCCAGCCTGACCACACTACATGTACCATAGTCAGCCAGTCTGACCACACTACATGTACCATACTGTCATCCAGCCTGACCACACTACATGTACCATACAGTCATCCAGCCTGACCACACTACCATACAGTCATCCAGCCTGACCACACTACCATACAGTCATCCAGTCTGACCACACTACCATACAGTCATCCAGCCTGACCACACTACCATACAGTCATCCAGCCTGATGACACTACATGTACCTTACTGTCATCCAGCCTGACCACACTACCATACTGTCAACTAGCCTGACCACACTACCATACAGTCATCCAGCCTGACCACACTACCATAGTCAGCCAGTCTGACCACACTACATGTACCATACTGTCATCCAGCCTGACCACACTACATGTACCATACTGTCAACCACACTACCATACAGTCATCCGGCCTGACAACACTACATGTACCATACTGGCATCCAGCCTGACCACACTACCATACAGTCATCCAGTCTGACCACACTACCATACAGTCATCCAGCCTGACCACACTACCATAGTCAGCCAGTCTGACCACACTACATGTATCATACTGTCATCCAGCCTGACCACACTACCATACTGTCAACCAGCCTGACCACACTACCATACAGTCATCCAGCCCGCCCACACTACCATACAGTCATCCAGCCTGACCACACTACCATACAGCCATCCAACCTGACCACACTACCATACAGTCATCCAGTTTGACCACACTACCATACAGTCATCCAGCTTGACCACACTACCATAGTCATCCTGCCTGACCACACTACATGTGCCATACTGTCAACCAGCCTGACCACACTACATGTACCATACAGTCATCCAGCCTGACCACACTACCATACAGTCATCCAGCCTGACGACACTACATGTACCATACTGTCAACCAGCCTGACCACACCACCATACAGTCATCCAGCTTGACGACACTACATGTACCATACAGTCATCCAGCCTGACCACACTACCATACAGTCATCCAGCCTGACGACACTACATGTACCATACTGTCAACCAGCCTGACCACACTACCATACAGTCATCCAGCTTGAACCGACAACCAATGCATGCTAACACAATTTAACGCTTCAGTGGTCAAATTTTGTCAAGCAAATTTAAAGGTCTGCCTATTGAATGTCCATTTACACGCCTAGAGAATAAAAAAATTTCAATATTTATCACAAGAATGGCTACATGTAGCTTGGTTATCGAGTCAGTCATCCCAGTGGTCAATTTTCAAAAGATTTATTGTCTTATTGACCATTAAAGGGTTAATGAAGAGAAAGTAACCCTTTAACCCTTAAATCTGTTCAAGAGAAATACAATTTTCTCATAGAAAATGCCTGTACATGTATCTGCACACTAAGAGATTACTTTTGAAAATTTTCCCCTGGAATGACTGGCTCGGTAATCGAGCCATTGCATTACCGAGCCAGTGATTTCTGTGATAAATTAAAAACAAAAATCTCTTGATGACACTGCAAATGAACATTTCTCAAAACCACTGCCACTACAGAAGTCGTTTTGGCCACTTGAGTGTCAAAGGGTAAAAGCAAATTTGTTCAAAAAATTTCAAATTTCTCATAGATAATGTCCATTTGCAGACCAAGAGAACTGTTTTTGAAAATTTACCACTGGAATGACTGGCTCGGTTATCGAGCCAGTCATTCCAGTGGTAAATTCTCAAAAATAGTCTTCTCTTGGTCTGCAAATGGACATTTCTCAAGACCACTGCAGAAGCCATTTTTGGCTGATACATGTATGATGGTTAAAGGTTAATGTTTTTACCATTGCGCCTCTGTAGTACGCTGTTGTTATTGTCCGGAATCTCTCTTGTCCCGCTGTATCCCTGTAATAAACACATGGGCTATACATCACATATGCATGTATAGCTACAAAATTAAATGTACATACAGCTAGAAGTCTCAGCTTCTGAAATATACGTCACAATTGAGGTGTGCATGTACGTGTAATGAGGAATCCGATCCATCACGCGAGAATTCGACATCATAATCAAAATATCTGTCACTTGTTATTGGACATCCCCAGAACTAAATTTACACGTAGCAGAAACTACGGCAGTCAGAGGTTATATAAGACTTCCTCGGAATTAAGTCTCATCTGCCTCCTGTTTGTCACAGTGACCTCCATCTTAATGACCTTGTAACCTCAAATGTTATCACGCTGCTTCCTAACATTATACATGTAGGTAACCATGTATTCAAGTTTAGTTCCGATAGGATTAACCAATCTTGACATGCCTGACAATTTAATTTAAATAATTTGCTATTTTTTAAATCGATCAAATAGCAATGTCAGAATGGCCTTGGCCTTTGACCTAATGACAGGGATTGAAATGTCCATTTGCCCTGTTGCCCGGGCAACCTGATTCCTAAAAAGGCAACTAATCTTTGGCTGTTAATTGTACACAGGGCAACCATGATAAATACCTAATAGTATTACATGTATACTGTGTTTTTGATACCGACTAACTAACTCCTTGTTTTAAGGCATTTATTTATTTAATTATTAGAGTAACCTGTATGTTCAGTGCCATTTCTCAATAATTACGGCCATTTTTCAGAATTTACTTGACAACGCAATCGTGGTTCTAATTTTCTTTGTCATTTAGCTTAAACTATATGGTAGGCTTGCGCGATTTTTTCGATTTAATCATGAAGTTTGATTTATTTTTTAAATCACGATTTTTACGACGTAATTGAAGAAAAATCGAAAAATCATTAAAATTTAATGTTTGTTTAAAATCTGAAGTGTGTACTTTTCCGTCGCATTTTAGCAATACATGAGCACAATTACAAGAGGCCTTCAACTAGAATGCTTTTTATCAACAAGATGGCCACCAAACCGTTTATCCGACAGGTGCGAAAACTGCAAATTTGAGATCCGAATACCCAAAAACACATATAAAACCAATTTCGGCCTCAAAAACCATCAAATAAAAAAATCCAATATGGACACCAAACATGCTATATTTTGCTTAGCCCATGGTGTCCAGGTTTTTTGATGAATCAACTTCCCTTGAACAAACTTTAATGGCCCTTGGTCCATAATCATATCTTCCAAATTTTGGCCCGATCCCGTCAGCGGTTCTGGAGAAGAAGTCATTTTCGCTACAACTAGGTCAACCAAGATAGCTGCCGAACCATTTGACCAATCAAGTTCCCTTGAACAAACTTGGTTCAGCTCTTGCCCTAGACCATATTCTCATGAGATTTGCATCAATCCCCTAAGCGGTTTCGGAGAAGATTACTAAAGATGTTTCCTAAAATCTGTAGCTATTTTATCAGCGTAATGTGACATACGAGTGGATTTTAGAAATTAGTTGACTACGACACACCGATCTCGATAGAGTTGAGGATGAACAGTTAGATTTGTCTCCCGCCATTTCCGCTCTAGCTTACGACGAAGATGCTTAGCGTCATGCAGATCATCTGTGTACCATGGACAATTGGGTCTTAGCGTTATTGTTTTGGTTTTGATAGGCGTATGTATATCCAGCAAAGCACAAAGTCCTTCATTGTAGTCTTTAACATGGCCGCTGACTGTGGTGTTTGGTTGGTTTAGCAAAGACGATGTCAAAATGAATTCTTTAGAAATTGTAGCGTACTTTGATGCGAATGTGGCCCCCTCATCTAGAAATACACTGTTTCTTAGTTGATTTTTCGGGGGAGGTGGAGGTCGGTATATGATAGCTAACCGCATGGACAGAGAACTGAGAGTTAAATCACAATCCATGTACTCGAAGTGTGTATAATCACCGCTGGTAGTAGACTCTAAGATCTTAACTGATATAGGACTTGTGCATTAGAGCTATACCACCGCCATTTCTACCGTCCAGGCGTGGAACATGTCGAATGGCATACCCAGGTGGAACTAACTCACTGATGCATGTTTTGTCAACGTCACTACCCAGCCATGTTTCTGTGATAGTTATCAGGTCGTAGTCGTTAGATGTTATATAGTCCGACAGGTGACAGGGCAAGAGTTTTAGTCTTGACTGAACATGGGTTTAGTGAGCATATGCTTAGACATTCCTTCTTAGGTAATTTCAGAGCAGTGCTACAGTTCACTTTTATCAGGTTGTTTAAGTTGTGAGTGTGAAAGAATGACTAAGTGTTTTCTCATGTCATATTTCTTTGTAGTGCTTACTATGACAAGTATAGGCCTCTGTGTACCATTGCCACGACACCCTCGTTTAGTAGATAGAGTCTGACATATGTCAAGCGTTTTGATTTTGGTGAACAGCTCATTCGACAAACGTGCATACTGTACTGGCCTCGATAGCTGTTTAAGTACATTACTAGTATAGCTAAATATTGCCATTTGAGAGTTTGTCACGCAGGAGGCATAGAGTTATGTAAAGTCAAATAACACCCGCGTGTATGGGATAGGGTTGTAGTGTTGTCGCTGGCGTGCATGCAGTACAGCTCGTATGAATAGAACAGATTCGGTTTGAATGGCTGAGTAGAGTTCACAATCAAGGACTGGTAACTACTCACTGAGTAAGAACAGCTCTGTATCGACTGTCCAGCTTGCACGAGCCAATAGGTGTAAATCTGTTTCAGTTTTAAGCTTCGCGCACTGACTACAGTTCACTGATATAATTTTGTCTTAAAAATTTTAGAAACACTGGAGCTGCTTAATTAATGAATACTAGATCAAATTCACTAGACAGTTAGCTCAGAGTAGATATAAAAATTGTGTCAAAACTCAATTTCAAAATGGCTAAAACTGATAAAATATCCAGAGCTAAAAATGAGAGCAGCCTTACTGGCGCGTCTCTTAACCTCAGGAACCATGTACAAGTATCCAAGATTAGTTCCAATAGGATTAACCAATCCTGAAATACATGTATAAGCTGAGAAGTTTTGCTAAACGCAAAAACTTAACGTTGAAAAAACAGTTTTGTATTACAGTCAGTGACCTTGACATTTGACCTTGTAACCTCATTATCATGATACTGCATCCTAAACGTATAGACAACGTATAGGCAACGACGTAGCCATGGTTAGTTGCAATAGGATTAACTGATCCTGAAATAGGTTAGTTGCAATAGGATTAAATGATCCTGAAATAGGTTAGTTGCAATAGGATTAACTGATCCTGAAATAGGTTAGTTGCAATAGGATTAACTGATCCTGAAATTGGTTAGTTGCAATAGGATTAACTGATCCTGAGATAGGTTAGTTGCAATAGGATTAACTGATCCTGAAATAGGTTAGTTGCAATAGGATTAACTGATCCTGAAATAATTTAGTTGCAATAGGATTAACTGATCCTGAAATAGGCTAGTTGCAATAGGATTAACTGATCCTGAAATAGGTTAGTTGCAATAGGATTAACTGATCCTGAAATAATTTAGTTGCAATAGGATTAATTAACTGATCCTGAAATAGGTTAGTTGCAATAGGATTAACTGATCCTGAAATAGGTTAGTTGCAATAGGATTAACTGATCCTGAAATTGGTTAGTTGCAATAGGATTAACTGATCCTGAGATAGGTTAGTTGCAATAGGATTAACTGATCCTGAAATAGGTTAGTTGCAATAGGATTAACTGATCCTGAAATAATTTAGTTGCAATAGGATTAACTGATCCTGAAATAGGTTAGTTGCAATAGGATTAACTGATCCTGAAATAGGTTAGTTGCAATAGGATTAATTAACTGATCCTGAAATAGGTTAGTTGCAATAGGATTAACTGATCCTGAGATAGGTTAGTTGCAATAGGATTAACTGATCCTGAAATAGGTTAGTTGCAATAGGATTAACCGATCCTGAAATACGTAGGTTAGTTGCAATAGGATTAACTGATCCTGAAATAGGTTAGTTGCAATAGGATTAACTGATCCTGAAATATAAACTGAGAAGTTTTGCTAAACGCACAAACTTAACATAGTGGACGCCGTCGCCGTCGGAAAAGTGAGACATACATGTGCATGTCTCGCTTTCTGCTGTACAGACGAGCCGTAAACTACGACACAACTCTGCTAAAACACTGCTAACAAAGTTTTACCAGTACATAATATGTAGTTATGAGTACCTCGTAGTAGGGATGGGAATCGTTCAGAATTTAAATATCGATACTCATCCCTCAAATATCGATACATTATCGCGATATTTATCAAGTTGCCAGTATCAGACTGTGTGACACTGTATGACATAGATAGCTTCTGTAACTAAGCATACAACTTGATACTATCTTCAAATATGTTCAGACAGGAAAAGCACTGACTACACACCAGGAGTACTCAGTTCTATCTAATGAAGTATGCGCTTTAAAATTCTCTAAACACAAATTCCAGCTGGTCTTTGATGACAAAATGCGGGATTACTGCAATCCAATTAGGAACACTGTGATTAACCAAATTTACCAAATCAACTGTGCATTTCCGTATTGGTAGTGGCAGTTTCATCAAATGTGTTGAGTCTAACATGATTTTCTTGTTATGTTTTCATGATCTACTGTTTTACAAATTACCAAAACATTCTGCTTTTACATTTCTCATCACTGTAACATACATATACAATAAGACCAGTGTTTCTCATGGCATCTAAATTTTGGCGGTCCCAAGATTTTCAGGCATCCCATGGGACCCTCTGCCACTACTTTCGGGGTCCCAAGACGGATTTTGGGGTATATACCCTCAAAAGGACCCTTATGAGACTCCCCGAATAAGACAATAAAGGATACAATGAGGTTTTTTGATTCAGAAACATGCTAACAACACCTAGCACATCAACTTAGCTAAATTATAGAGATTCCTCAATAATGTAATTTTAGTGGATATGGAACTCAGATAACATACTATTAAAAACCTACTTTAGAGAATAGACTCTGTATTATTCTGAGGCTACACAGCATCTTCTAAAACTCTGCTAAATAAACTCTAAATAGATTTTGCATGTAGATTAAAAGCTCTTATTAAAACTAAAAGGACTCTAATTTAATTTGTGATTAATTGTTCCAAGGAGGTTCCCATTAACCCTTTAACCCTAAGACTGCTAAAAATGACTTCTACAATGGTCCTGAGAAATGTCCATTCACAGATCATGAACATATTTCTTGAAAATTTACAACTGGAATAACTGACATTATGATCGAGCCAGTCATTCCAGTGGGAAATTTTCAAAGACAGTCTCCTCTTGGCCTGCAAATAGACATTTTCTAAGAGAAAATTGAAATATTCTTGAACAAATTTGAGTGTTAAAGGGTTAATTTCTAAACAAGATGTCTGCAAGACTTTGATCTATGCAATTACACGTCAGAGTTGTGCTCATAAAAGGTTTTGTCGACTCATGAATCTACAACAATAAGAGGCCCAAGGGTTGACCACAAGATTAAACTACTACATATACATATATCTGCAATTATTGCTTTGAGTCAGTCAATCCAGTGAAATTTTTTTTTTTAATGTTCTCTTGGCCTGCAAATGGAAATTTCTCAAGACCATTGCAAACACAAGTTCTGGCAGGCTTTACCATTAAACATGCTAGATTTTGATCAAAAAAGCATATATATCTGACAAGTCTGAAAGTACCGTAGAGCCCACAAATGACTTAACACCTACATGTACTGTTGAATATTATTAACATAATGGAACTTTCCAGTTTATGGGCAGCAACAGGCAGCCGGTAAAATTAGTTTCCATGTACCTGCATAGGTTTTTTTGTAAATTGATAGTCAGGCATGTGTCAGCGAGTTCAGGGGTCGGTCGATCAATCTCAACACGAGCTAAGTGTGGGTGTAGCTTAGCTAAAGATTGGCGGGCCAGGCCTAAAACTGAATTCCTCCATTGGATTGGAAGACATGGCAGCAATGTTTTCCAATATAAAATATTTATGTTCATATTAATATTCAGCAGAGGATTTCTTACATTGTGTTCAAAATTGTAAATTGGAAACATTTAAACTTATTCATAGTATCGGAGCCAGTGTGAACAGTTACATGTAGCTAGTGACCTCTACACCGTACAATGGACATTTCCATTTTTAGCCATGCCACACCCATCTCTAGCTAATCTCCATGCACACCACGATCGTGTTGGGATCGAGCGATCTCTGGAGTCCCTGACTATCAATTTCCAGAAAACTACACACGTAAGCTGTTGAATATTTTGAAACTAATTTGACTGGGTGTTGTTGCTGCCATAGTTGCTGCCTATGGCAGCAACAGTCCAGTTAAATTAGTTTCAAAATATTCAACAGCATGTTTCTTAAATAGTAGACATACAATTTGTACGTGTCGGACTATTAAGAGTTAAAGATGGGCGGCATAGAATCATTTATGATGTAATCATTATGACGTCATCCTACACACAGCTTAGTTGATTATGACGTCATATGATGTCATTACTCTGAAACTGTCAATTGAGGAGATGAAAGACTGGGAGGTGTTACCAGGGGATCATACATTTTTATATGTACATACCATATTTGTAGTTTGATCTTTTTTCCATCTAATTCTATTGTGCGTATTTTGAAGTCAATTCCTGAAACATAAAATACACGTCAACACATTTTAGCAAAATGATCATATACATGTACATGTAACAAGAGACCCAAGCTCTGCGATGCCCACCCTAGATTATTTTAGCATTTGAACAGCCTTTAAATCAGACCTGGGGTTAAATGCAAATGCATTTAAATACTTTTTTTCAAGTATTTGCATTTGTATTTGCATTTGAAGATTTCAAACAACAAATATTTGCATTTGCATTTAAATACTTTAGCTAAAGTATTTGAAATTTCAAATAGTTTTCAAATGCTTTTTTCAATTCTTTTCATATAAACATATATAGACCGCAGGATCTTCGAAGCAAAGTAAGTTCAAAATGTTCCAAAAACTTATTAACTCATAAAAAATCTGTATCTGATTGAAAGATCAGCTCCTCAAAGTCAATTCAATTCCATACATGTATGTAATTTAACTGGTGTACATTCTAGAAACAATTGCTGTACACTAATGTGACAGCAACAGATTTCAAAAACATTGTAAAATATACACCAGACTTGCTTCCACTGACCGTTACAAATATCTTTGGAATTAATGTGATACGGGTTAATAGAGTAGCTAAAAATGGGTTTTTTCATACTAAATTCTGCAAGTAACGGGTTAAATTGAGCATACCTGATATGTTAATTCCCACTAAGCAACAGATCTAAAATCAAATCAAACTTGCTAAAACTTTTGAGAGCAATTTGACTGGAAGCCAGTGCTGTCTTAGGCAGCAAAAACTACCCAGCAAATTAGTTTAAAACTATTTACCAGAATGTGTCCTACATCATAAAGGCTTGTGTCAGGTTTACATGTATGTACAGAACTGTTTGTCTAAAGGATCAAATTATTGTTTGAAATAGTTAGGTGTATTGTAGCTCGCCGGGTAGTGTCGGGCCGTTCTGGTGTATCATGTTGACTCGCCGCGCCGCAAGTGGGCGACGAGTGATGACGCTGGTTAGCATCCGGTCTCGGGGTGACGGACCTTGTACGAGACTGCCCTGCGGGAAACAAAAACCGGCTCCTAAGGCCGGTGGAACTCAATCGTTCCGGTGGGGCCGTGCGACCATCGTCGCGAACATTAAACACAACGGTCTCATCCCAAGAATTTGTGTCACCAGTATGCCTGTCCATAGCAATTTCGTGATCTATGGAGTTACAAGATTTGATTTGGTGACATAAAAATATAAGTCTATACAATGAGTTTACCTGAACAATTATAAATATGCTACTAGATAATACTACAGTAAGAGCATACGAAGATACGAGACATAGAGACAGGTAGATGAACTTTTAAACATGGGGCTCCCGGAGGTACCACACAGACTCGTAGGTCCACAGAGGTATCCCCACAAGGGAGGCTCCCGTACACGAGACTTAACTAATTAACTTAATATAAGTTACTATACCTCTATGCTGAAAGGAAGGTTATCTCGGACAAAAAGTTATGTGCCTCACGCGGGCACTATTCCTAGTGCTAGTTTGAGTGAGGAGTATTATCCTCGCGTGGACCGTCGTCGCTGAATCCTTGCGAGAGGCAAGTGCCTCGCGAGGGCCTCCGTCTCGGGAAGGTGTCCCTACTACTTAAAGCGGGAGAAGAGTAGTAGGCAAAAATGGGCCCACTCTAATATTTCAACCAAAAATGCTTGAGAAAGAAAAGACCATACCTAGTGAGGTTATGACTATAGGGGTGCGTACTGTTTTACGTGAAGATGGAACGGGCGATTCCCGATGAATTCCTTCGTCACCGTCTTATGTGATTCTTGGGATGCTGAATTAGTAGTTGCCGTTTTATTAATGCTGGCCTTCTGCTTTGCTTAATTAGCTGTTAGTTGTTTTCAAAACAAGAACTATTTTTGGCCGCAACTGGCGGGTATCTACCTAGCTATTAGACACGGCTGTCACCGAGAGTAGATGCCCTAAGACATCAATACTGAAGACACCGCTCATACATGTTACGTAGCAAGATCTCCGAACTGGATAAGAATCCGGACATTCCGCCCCGTAACCACATAAAACGTTACAAGACATGGGTTACTTTTCACGAAAGCATTATTAGGCCATTGTTCTATCGTTATAGTGGGGGTAAGAGAGACGAATACCCACCGTTAATGTCCTTCCCACAAGGGCGTGTCAGATCTAAATATCATGCCCAGACATTCTTATGGAATTCGGTGGGGGTACGTATCTCGCCCGTCACCGGTCCTATGGAACTAACCGTTTAACCTGTCGCTAGGTTTATATACAAGTTGCCCAGTTTTGCACTGCGGTGCGGGAGGTTTGTTCAGTAATAAAAATAATAATTAATATATATTTTCGCAGTGCTTTCCTACATGGGCTAAAGTGCTAACTACTAAGTATCCAAAGATACAAGGGAAATGTATGTGACCCCACACCCTGGCCATCACCGCTCAGAAACCCCAATAGTTTCCCAGAGTCGGATCAGCCCATGGTGCGGATAGGGACATCCAAACAATTAAGAAGCCACAAGGCTGAGTGGAACATGAAGAGACAAAATGTTGGAGTTACATGTATGAGTCTTACCGGAGTGCGGGGCTAGATTATCACACTACCGGAAGAGAAGAGTATATTACAGAGTATGTAAACAAAGAAAGTGTCTCTAATCATTTTGAACCTATCCTATTGAGCTGAATAGAAAAGGTTCAGTCGGTAGCATGCCGGGCTAACAGAGTTATAGCACGGACAGCGACCTCAGTGAAAAATTGTTGGTGGTGGGAGAAAGTGCTGCATATATAAGTGTTGCTGTATAGTGTTTCATACGTGCACTGCAATCCTATATTTTCTATGAATAAGCAAAACATATGAACGGATGGCCACTGGCCATATACATGTATATACATCTAACCAGAACAATCAATACGGTATTAAATGATCAATGTATACATATCAGTACAGGTTAACGAACCTACTATAGTGCGGATAGCAACACATGGAGGAAAATGAGAATAACTATAAACAGATACAGAAATTATAAACAACCCGATCACACGCGGGGGTTGTCAGAGGCAAACGAAGATCCAAAACAAAACTTCACGGTGCTGGGTACGTGCTGGGTACATCACCAACTCTTAAGATGCACCGGGCAGTGTGTACTTGCTGCGGTCGAAAGTTAGAAGAACCTACACGATATTAGTCCGGTGACGGTTGAAATACCACTTTTTGGCGTGGCCGGCAGATCCGGCGAGTCATCCATCAAAGAACATCCTGCCTTTACATCTGTAGACTCACATATTCAGGCCGTAAAGGCCTCACCGCAAATTTGTTCCAAATTACTCCCGTAGGTAGGGAGTTACAAAATTGTTTTAGTGCAGTGGGTTGGACAACTACCAAACACATAGTGAAGTAAAACGTGTATTGTCTGTCGCGCTAATAGTAGCTGGTACAGATCCAACCTGTTTGGCCCATGGCCGAGGATGCTCTCGATCACTGGATCGCGTCTCCTTTTATACTCCTTGTGACGTCACAGGCGCAGGCTCCAACCAATCATCGTTCGAGCAACAGCCAAATAAGCGCGTAGCTAATAATAGCGCAGCCGAATGTTCTAGAACATTCTAGAAGTTTTGCGTCCACGTGGTTATGACGTCAAGGCAATATTTTGAAGATAATCAAGAAGGGTTTTCCGTGGATTTCTCAACCGATTTTGAAATGGTTTACAGATTTAAAAAGCCAGTTAAATTCTGGTCTTGACCAATGCCAGATTTAACAGGAACAGGCAATCAATAAAGATTACAGGGTACCATCTCGACACACTAAAAGCGCCACCCTATCTTGGTCGTAACTACGCGCTATATCAAAAACAGCATGCGCTCGCCATGCGTTTTAACGAACTTAGTCATTTTCGCAACACTATCTCTCCCATAGGCCTACATGTATATACGCTTATGGCTCTAACCAGGTGGGGGGTGTTCAGGAAACGAATCCAGGATGGGCGCCGCGTACCCAGCTTAGCTGATATGGTCGGTATCCGACAGGTCGATCCAAACTACAGTATACCAAGGTGTGATTATAAGTGACCAGGTCTTTGAGGGAGAATGAATACAAATCAGATTACACTAGGCTTGCATGATATTGTCCTAGGAGGTATCACGATATATCATGGTGAGAAAATCGCGATATTTCGATATATCATATAGCCTATTTTATGGTATATAAATGAAGTCATGGGGTGAATTGGTCTTGGGTTGAAGTGGACTACACGGTTTGGCTTATGGACACATATCGACTTCGCTATGAGTTTTCATATCAGTTTTAACCGAATATGACTTCTAATTAGTAAATTTAAACAAAAACTTTAAATCCAGTCCCCAAGATGCTTAAAGAACGATTGAAAATAGGACAATTTCCCGGTATAAATTTTTGACGCCTTACACCTTGTCATTGCGGGAGTGAAATTATTACATTGGACAACCTAAATATTGCGGACCATTTTGAAACTGCTAAGAAATCATTGGAGCTCATATGTCAAAGTTATGGGGTGGACTTCTATTAGAGCATAGGCTACAATTAAACGAAATACGGTACCTTCCGTTTTCCATCTAGAAAAATCTTGATACATTCCTTTGTTTGCAATCAGCAACTGGCGTATTCTGTCCATGTATGTATATCCAAGTGTTTAACCCATAATCTTACAATCTGCAGTAGCATAATAACGTTCTCTAAGCAGCATTGATGTAGTTAATATAGTTCATGATGAATCGTATGATCGCGATTATTTTTCTTAAATGATCGCGATTATGAAAAGTGAATAATCGTGCAGCCCTAGTCACAGGGTGTTTCTACTTCACACCTATCTCTTCCCTTATACATTTCCGGCCCCCTCTAGAAGTCAATACAGACCTCGGATTTGTAAATCTCGACCACCTATTAGATTAATACTAATATTAGGCCACATATTGAAGATTTCTGATGTCTTCTTGATTCTAATGACTGTGGTCACCTACGACTTCGGTAAGGCCTGTATGTGTGGTTGCTGCGACAACCGGTCTTACCGACGAAGAAAGTGATCGATACGGGCTCGCCTCGTGTGTAGGTAGAATTCACGATATTTGTATTAGTATCTAGGCCTGATCTGACTATGCTATTCTGAAGATGATGGTACGCTACGGTGATCTTCCGTAGATAACAGAGTAACTTTATCAAAGACACAAACTCTTGCCTTGTAGCAAAATCACAAGGTGATACTTTTATTTACTGTGTTTTTAACTGTATAATATTTTCAACAAAAAGTAACTTTTACTGTTACTACTGTAGTTACAATAAACTTATCAATTTGACTCGAAGCTTTACCAGGTATCGTACTTCGTTTCACTAAGTTCTACTTTACAACGCTAATCTTTTCCTAAGAACTTTCAACGTTAGAGACCGGACCGAACTCCCTGACTGAAAGTTAAAGTCCCGCTTATATACAATCTTAGTTTTTTATATCTTGTTGTTCTCTAAAATTCCAGCTGCCTTTTATGACAGAATGACTTATCTTGTTTGACGACAAGTCTCGATTTGTGTATCTACGCCTATGAATCTGTCCGAATGACGAATGGTCGGTTTGATACCAAGTATCGATTTGTGTACCCAACATCCATGAATCTGTCAGAATGACGAATGATGGGTTTGATGACAAGTTTTGATTTGTGTACCCAACATCCATGAATCTGTCAGAGTGACGAATGATGGGTTTGATGACAAGTTTCGATTTGTGTACCTAACATCTATGAATCTGTCAGAATGACGAATGACCGGTAAACAAGTTACCATTCTTCTTAGTCTTGAGTGATTACTTTTCGGCTACTGCTTATGAATCTGTCCAAATGACGAATGATCGGTAAACAAGTTACCATTCTCCTTATCCTGATTGTTTACTTCTCGGTTCATTTTCTCAAGCTTTCGTGAGAATATAGATCGCCATTGTAACTAACGGCTTCCGTATGTCATATTTCATCTGATTCCGGCTAGACGCTAATCATCTTGCCAATTTTGATAATGTACGTACACTCCCTGACAGTGCATACATGTCCAACGCTGATAATGTATACATTCTCTGATAATGTACGCATTCCTCTTACAAGGACGCTATAAACGGTACCAGTTATTCAGTGCTGATAATATATATCCAAATAATAAGATACTGGTAATATATCTAAGTATAGATGATGATCATTGGTTTTTTTTACTCGGGACCTACTCGTACATATAAGATGTCCAGCGGGGTCATGACTTCCCACAAGACAATCCCATATCTACACATGCCCCTCAACCGAAGTTAATTAGCCTCAAGGCCTAAAGAGAGTGATAATTAACTCGTTGTGGACTATCAACAACCCAAATCTATACTAGCAGCCTGAACGGATACCACCCGATATTTATCCAATTGTCAAGAAATCAATAATACAGGTCAATATACTATACACCAATACTTGTCCGAGTAGCGGAATGCTCGGAAATACATTAGTAGTATTCGTTAGTGTATGGTTGATAATTATACAAACATACATGTCCGGGTAGCAGAATATCGTGCGCAAAAGACCGCCCCCGGAAACACATTAATAGCATCATTAAACCGTGGTCGATAACCTCGATCCACGCGTAACTTAACATAGAAAACAATACGATCAATCAAGCAATACAATAGTATAATACACCACAATCAATTGTTCTAATGACGCCATCTAATCGTGACGACGTCACCATAAATGTCAGTCCTTAATCCTACAGTGCAAATATCATTACAGATCATGTGAATTTTTCCTATTTAAACAAAACAGTACACAGTATGGTATCATGATAAAGTTCGTGCCACAATTATTAATAGTCACCAATTACTGATCCAGTAGAAACACATAAAGTTAGTGCCAAAATGTCACGGTGATACCTCCAAGCGGTCTATGCTCACGTTAGGATCCACCATGTCAATGTACGTCTCCATTTCTATCCAGTCGGCAGCCGTCGGGTCGATCTCAGTCCTGGCATTAGCATTAGGCGACGACCCGGCTGCCAGCAGCAGCGGCTCCAGTAGAGCTGCAGGTCTCCGGGGCTGCTGGGTCTGAACAGTTGATGCAATGCTATGCGATTCACTACTATGGGCCGCATGTGGCTTGCATTTATGGGCCGCACGTGGCTCGCATTTAAGCGCATTCCACATGCGTGATAACACGCCACATTTGTATAATATAAGCACAATTACTAACACAACTACGAAGGAACTCGTTGGATATGATACAAAAGAGCGTACCCCAATGCCATCGACCGCCACTGGGTCGATCATGAATAACGGTGCTAGCGGCACATACTTGGACTTTTGTAAATGGTTCCATGGTTGCATTTTCAAATGATTCACAATCACGGACTGGTTAAGAATTCCGGTCACATCCAATTGGGGCATGTCGATGGCCAGGCTAACCCGAGTGTACGTCCGACTGTAAGACGCAACAGGCTCGCATCGCCAGCCCTCTCCACTATAACCACATTCACCCGACATTAGTGCATACACTCCATTACTCACCACACACTGGTCGGTCAGTCGTCCGTCGCAGTGTACATCCATTGTTTCACCGACCGTTTGCAACACAACGCCTACTTTCTTATGGGCGAATAATTTGCTAGCGGTTACGTTGGATTCCGAAAGATGCACGCTACACGTACCATCGGTGGTGTTTGTTAACAGGCTCACTATGCAGGGCACGTGGGTCTTATCGACCTCTAGCTGTCCCTGACATACCCTAGGACCGGTACCGCGACACCCAGACGTCGTGAAGTACCATCCAGTCTTTGTATCGAGACCAATGCTAGTCCGGCCTACCACTATTTGCACGTAATACCCCACGGTAGCTAGTGGTTCGGGCCATGAATGCAAACCGTACTCTATATAATTGCCATCGTCGATCAACGGCAACATCGCCACGTAGTATAACATATTGTCATTCTCCCACCACGGGTAAACTATCACATTCCGGTGGTACCACTGGTACGGACGTATCAGCTGGTTCCCTACTCTGACGTGTTCTGATACTGATGTCAGATCGGCGGGACCGAATATTTCCTCGGTTAGTCTTCCTAACTCTAGGGACGCAGTTTGTCTATGAAATCGTGCTGCTGCCTTCTGGTAACTATATACCACACTCTCGGCAGAGTCAATAATATGCCCAAGCCGTACTAAAGCGTACAAATCGGCTTGTCGGGCGGCGTGCGCTTTAAATATATTGCTCACATTCCTAGTTAATTCCACTAGGCCGGTGGTAATTTCGTTGATACGGTTAACGTTGGTATTGATGCCTACGAATGCCAGTTTCACGTGAGAGGCTAGTTTGTTGGAGAAATGTACCAAACGATTTACGTTCCTTGAAGCAACCTCAACCACCTCCTTAATTGCATCTATATCACCAGAGGTAGCGGTACCAAATAGAGACTAGGCGATATCCCCGACAAAGTTAAACAAACCACGTTTGCGTCGTATACTGTCCTTACGCACCATAGTTTGTGTCTCAACAGCGGTTTTCTTAATGTTGTTAACACGATGTTGTAAACCAAAAATGTCTTGACTGCTTAACGAAGTCTTTTGACCGATGTCCACAATCAGAGCACGAAACTGCGCTAACCGTTCAAGAAATTGGGGAGGTAAATAAGGGTGGTCAATAGACACCACTACGGTCCATTCAGCCCGGATAATGGATATAGCCTCTGGTTTAGTTGTCATTACCCCGTTTGGTAATCTATGTACACTAGACGTCTTACACAATCCGTTTATTAAACATACTAGGGTTACCACCATACTTAATCGTAAAATATACATGATTCCACGCTCTGTGATGCTTACTGGTACAAAGCTAAAACTCACAATTTAAACGAATAAATTTTTGTATCTTGCGAACGAATTTAGTTTTAATTGTTATGATACTTTACGTATCGGCTATTCGTGATGTTATAGTATAGCGATACAATACACACTACTGGCGGCTGTGCCGCCGAATAACGGCATTTATACGACTGATGAAATCAGCGTATAGCACGTCATCGTAAAGGGCGGAGTCTACTATGCCAATACGGAGTCGCTTGTTACCCTCTTCGTCCTCCTGCCTATGCCCGTGTTTCCGCTTCATATCCAGCCGGAGTTGCTTGCTGTCAAAATCGTCATCCTGTGTATGTCTGCGCTTGCGCAGCATATAAGGATGCGATGGAAGCGTCTCCATTGGTTCAGGGGGCGGCTCTGGTGCCGCCTCCGGAGCATCAATCACCATGGGCCTAGGAGTCTCGATGACGTCACTTGGTGACTCATGGTTTCGACTGCGATTCGTACTGGGTTGCACCCTTTTCCGGTCAACCCTCTTACCCCATGTACGCACCTCTGGCTCTATATCCGAAGCTGGCCGCTTCTTACGAGCCTGGGGTGTCGTATCGGCGTCGGTGACCATTGGTTCTGGCTCGGGCAACATCGCCCTGGGGTGATGGCTAGCTTTCGTCCCCTTGGTAGGGATATGAATGGGGCGTGGTCGCACCCCGTCCCAGCACATTTCCGAGTCGACTACGCGCAGCTTACATATATTAAGCGCACGCATTCTCCCGGACCTTTGATGGCGGACATGGGCCACAGGTCCATTAATTTTGAAGATCTCATACTCGGGGTCACTGCGAGAGGTCAATTTCATCCTCTCTTCAGCTTTGACGACCACCGAATCCCCGACTTTAAACTCACCAGCGTTCGCACGCTTATTAACCTGTTCCCTGTGAATCTCTCGAGATCTAGCTGTTCCCTCCCGAGCACGTAGCAAGGCGTTGTTGAGATACGTTAGTCTCTCACCAAGGTCTTGCGACGCAATCTCGCCCGTCGCCCATACGTCAAATAAAATGGCGTATATCCGGTCGTCGCATGACGAGTACTGCGGTACGCTGTCAAAGCTGCTCCCAACTCGTCTTCCCACGCCCGCGAGGCGTTGTTCACCCCTTTCTGGATCAACTCCTTAAGAGTGCGGTTGAATCTCTCGGCACGTCCATTGGTCTGCGGATGGTATGGGCTAGACAGTCTATGGTCGATACCGTGTTCCTTAAACCGCTCCTCCAGAGAATGTGAACAAAATTCTTTACCCTGATCGGTTATTACAATCTCAGGGACGCCATGACGCGCGATATACTCGTTGAAGAATTTTTCTTCCACATTTTGAGATGTTTTCGCAGCGATTGGATAAGCTTCTGCCCACGCAGAACAGTGATCAATCACCGTCATGATATATACGTTACCCTTACCCGATTCTAATAGTGGACCGATCAAATCCATTCCAATTATCTGACCCGGATAATTGGCCATGGGCATTTCACTATACCTGGGTCGGGTAGTGACAGGTCGGTTGACCTGGCACTTCGTACACGTTTCAAGCATACGAATTGTCTTTTCTTAAAGACGTCCATACAAACGAATCTCTTACCATGCCGATGGTCTTCTGCAGACCTTGGTGACCAGCTCGTTCATGAGCCATCCGGAGTACTTTCTCACGGAACAGGGTGGGTAAGACAATTCTGGAGTACTCAGCGTCCAATGCTGAAGGCGTAATTAAAGAATATAAAATACCGTTCTTGACCATGTACTCCTCCGGGGTGTCCTTGAACAACTCTGGGTATTCCTTGGTCTGCTCGGCACACAATTCGTCACATGGTATGTCGAACGCTTCCAGAGGGACGTGAGGTAATACTCCCTCGTCGACGTCTGGTATTACAAAGTCGCCCGTATCCAACGTCGCGACTTCCACCGGACGACGTAATCTGGACAACATGTCCGCTCGAATATTCTTCGAGCCTTGGATGTATTCAATCTTACATCCGTACTCGGCAATCAGTACTGCCCAGCGCTGCACTTTCGTGTTTTTAACTTCGCCCACAAACTCTTTAGGGGTTTGTGGTCGGTATACACGGTAAACTGCGCGCCAAATAGATAAGGTCTAAGCTTCTTTAGCGCGTATATTACCGCATAAGCTTCCTTTTCTATCACAGGCCAATTCAACTGACTGTCTTTAAGAGTAGAGCTAACATACTGAATTACCCGCTCAATACCCTTGTCATCTACCTGTACCAGTATCGCACCTATCGCATAGCTAGACGCATCAGTATATAACTTATATGGAGCATTCAAATTTGGATATGTGAGAACCGTCTCACTACACCGCAAGTTTTGCAATTTCTTAAACGCTTGCTGTTCCTCCTGACCCCATTCAAAACGTTTATATTTCTTAGTCAATTCTATCAAAGGCTTAGCAATTTTGGCATAGCCTTGCACACAAGAGCGGTAATACCGTGTAGCGCCCAGGAAACTTCTCACCTCACCCACGTCGCGTGGCGGTGACATTTCTCTTATGACCTTGACCTTCTGGACCTGAGGAGCCACTCCCTGTGCTGAAATACGATATCCTAACAAATCAACTGATGGTTGGGCGAAATCGCATTTAGATTTTTTTACTTGCAAATTATATTCTCCAATTCTACGCATAACCGTACGCAAATGCTGTGCATGCTCAGCCGGATTTCTTGAATATATGACTACATCATCGACAAAAACATGCAAATAATTTCCCACGAATTCTCGGAAAATAACGTTCATTGCCCTCTGAAATACGGCACCTGAGTTCGCAAAACCGAACGGCATTCGAACAAATTCTAACAAACCTTGGCTGCAAACGAACGCTGTTTTCGCTATGTCTTGGCTGTCCATTGGTATCTGCCAATAGCCAGACTTCAAGTCCATAGTCGAAAATATCGTAGCGCCGCCCATAGAATCAAAAATGTCTGATATATTCGGCAAAGGATAGCTATCCTTACGACAAACGGAGTTCAATTTCCTATAGTCAATGCAAAATCTCGTCCCCCCGTCCTTCTTAGGGACCAACGTAATGGGTGACGACGGTCTTATGACGCCCGCTGCCAGCATCTCAGCCACTTGATTCTTGACTATATATTGCTTGGCTAGCGGTAGACGGTACGCTTTCTGCCTAATAGGATAGGCATCCCCTGTCGGTACTGTACACTTGACTTTGGGAACCAATCCTAAAGTATTTGGACGAGCCGTATCAAAAATATCCGCAAAGTCTGCCATGACTTTGTCGATATCTTTATATCCGGTCGTTTCCTTACAACTTGCATGGACGTAATTTGTCTGTTCACTATAGGGATATCTAAAGGGATATATCTGGCCAAACCATACTACAATTTTGGCCTGATAGTCAATCTTTGCATTTCCCAGGTGCAAAGCGTCCGCTCCAAGTAAACATTCATGCCTCATTCTGGCCACAATCGTACTAGGGATGGGTCGGGCGTTCTTGAATTTTACTTGTGTTTCCCCCAAAAGTTTTATCGGGGAACCATTTACAGCTAAGAGCGTTTTTGCTCTTTTCAATGGCCTAGCATCCAACATGCTACACCATATATCTTTACGAATCAAGGATGTGCTAGCACCAGTATCCACTAAGGCATGCAGGTACTCACCCTGATCCGTTGGACCGTTTTTATCTATACGAAGACGGATTAAGAACCGCTCGGTCGGTGATCTCACCAACGGCTCTCTCCGTCGTCGTTTCCCGGGCTCCTTCGTCCATTAACCACTTCGGCGTAACTGTGCCTATGATTCGATGCATTATTTCTGATACCGTCTGAATAACGGCCATGTGCATCGGTATTTTCACTCGTTAAAATAAAACCGTCACGATCAATATAATCTTCTCCCACGCGCATCTGATTGTTTATGTCCTTTCTGTAGTTGCGGGAACATTCTCGTGGCGTCGTTCGTACGTTCGTCTGTCGGTCGTTTATTGCGTCGATTTCCATGTCCCAATTCTCTTCTTCACGTGGACGCTTCACCGCTCGTCGTTCCAACGGTCGATCTATCTGTCCGGTCGGTGGTTCTCTGCGCTGGCCGCGCACGCCATGCGGACAATCCTTAACGAAGTGTCCATTCTGATTACACCCAAAACATTTCGTCGTTACGGTCGGAGTCGTCTGTCGGGTCATGTATACCCCAAAACAATTCTGGGCCATGTGTCCTTCTCTCCCGCACTGGGAACAGGTCATGGGCGGCGCACAGTTGTTCTATCATCTTGCTCTGTTGGGCAGTCTGTCTTTTCAGTGTCTTGACCATGGATCCTAATTCCTGTTCCTCTGTCGATTCTAGCATATCCACCTCCATTCTCTCCTCTCGATGATGACCGCTATCGATCTTCATCGCTTGCAGCAAGTCGTCACACACTGCCTCTTCTTCAGCTATTTCGATAGCTCGGTTCAAGGTGGTTGTGCGCTTCCGGATGATTCGTTTGCTCAGGCTACGATCAGCCAACGCCCTCAGGTAGATTCCCAGTATGGTACGGCGATTGTCGTCGTTCTCCTGTGGATAGGCCCGGCTGCTCAGTTCTCTGTACCTTCGGTTGAAAGTGACAATGGTCTCATTGTGCCTTTGCCGGACCCCCTCAAGATCATACTTGATGCGCTCCTCCTCGTTGGCTGACACGAAGTTCAGGGTCACATACTCCCTAAGCTCCTCAAACGTAATGTCCTCCCGGCTTTCCCCGCCAAGAAACCGTCCAGGGCTCGGGCTAGTGGTCCCCGCGCCGCCCTGACTACCACATAGGCAGGTATCCCGGCCAGTCGCCCATCATTGGCGACACAGGCGCGTCTCGTCTCGTCTAAGAATGTCCGTACCTCCTCTGGTACTACCCCGTCACAGGGTTGGATGCGGGACACGTTGTCCCGTATTTCACGTCGACACACCCGCTCTGTCTCTCGGCGATTGCTGCCGTCTACAATCGCCTCCGCCATCGCCGCACCCATGGTCTGCATGGCTGCTATCGTTTCGGGTCTCAGCTCGACCCGAGGTCGGTCAGTCGGCGGTAGTCCTGGGTCGGTGGGGTTTTGTGGTGGTCGCGCCATTTTGCGGGACTAATGGTACAGCAAACTGACGGTCACTGGCTGGAGTCTGGGTTGGTCTGGGTACTTTATGTCGGTCGTTACTTTCACTGAAAAGTTATCACCGTACTCTCGGTGTTGGGTTACTGTCGTACTGGCTGACAGCTTGGCCGTCGCTAGGAATGTTTGCACTCGGTCCCCCAGGTCTTTCAGTACTACTATGCCCGGCCGGTCCGTTTGGGTCATATATTACGTACTCACTGTGTCTGGTTACTCTGAATCCTGGCAGTGGCTCGCCACTGAAGACTTCTGATGTCTTCTTGATTCTAATGACTGTGGTCACCTACGACTTCGGTAAGGCCTGTATGTGTGGTTTCTGCGACAACCGGTCTTACCGACGAAGAAAGTGATCGATACGGGCTCGCCTCGTGTGTAGGTAGAATTCACGATATTTGTATTCGTATCTAGGCCTGATCTGACTATGCTATTCTGAAGATGATGGTACGCTACGGTGATCTTCCGTAGATAACAGAGTAACTTTATCAAAGACACAAACTCTTGCCTTGTAGCAAAATCACAAGGTGATACTTTGATTTACTGTGTTTTTAACTGTATAATATTTTCAACAAAAAGTAACTTTTACTGTTACTACTGTAGTTACAATAAACTTATCAATTTGACTCGAAGCTTTACCAGGTATCGTACTTCGTTTCACTAAGTTCTACTTTACAACGCTAATCTTTTCCTAAGAACTTTCAACGTTAGAGACCGGACCGAACTCCCTGACTGAAAGTTAAAGTCCCGCTTATATACAATCTTAGTTTTTTATATCTTGTTGTTCTCTAAAATTCCAGCTGCCTTTTATGACAGAATGACTTATCTTGTTTGACGACAAGTCTCGATTTGTGTATCTACGCCTATGAATCTGTCCGAATGACGAATGGTCGGTTTGATACCAAGTATCGATTTGTGTACCCAACATCCATGAATCTGCCAGAATGACGAATGATGGGTTTGATGACAAGTTTTGATTTGTGTACCCAACATCCATGAATCTGTCAGAGTGACGA
The DNA here is from genome assembly GCA_034401795.1 of Chaetoderma sp. LZ-2023a. Classification (NCBI taxonomy): domain Eukaryota; kingdom Metazoa; phylum Mollusca; class Caudofoveata; order Chaetodermatida; family Chaetodermatidae; genus Chaetoderma; species Chaetoderma sp. LZ-2023a. The sequence goes on along the minus strand of CM067363.1, from coordinate 65,446,871 downwards.
ATGATGGGTTTGATGACAAGTTTCGATTTGCGTACCTAACATCTATGAATCTGTCAGAATGACGAATGACCGGTAAACAAGTTACCATTCTTCTTAGTCTTGAGTGATTACTTTTCGGCTACTGCTTATGAATCTGTCCAAATGACGAATGATCGGTAAACAAGTTACCATTCTCCTTATCCTGATTGTTTACTTCTCGGTTCATTTTCTCAAGCTTTCGTGAGAATATAGATCGCCATTGTAACTAACTGCTTCCGTATGTCATATTTCATCTGATTCCGGCTAGACGCTAATCATCTTGCCAATTTTGATAATGTACGTACACTCCCTGACAGTGCATACATGTCCAACGCTGATAATGTATACATTCTCTGATAATGTACGCATTCCTCTTACAAGGACGCTATAAACGGTACCAGTTATTCAGTGCAGATAATATATATCCAAATAATAAGATGCTGGTAATATATCTAAGTATAGATGATGATCATTGCTTTTTTTTACTCGGGACTTACTCGTACATATAAGATGTCCAGCGGGGTCATGACTTCCCACAAGACAATCCCATATCTACAATATGTTCAAGATATAATAAAGTTTATTCCGCACTTTTGTAGTCAAAATGCGCTTAAAACAGTCTTGGCTAGGGCTGTAACGATTCACCGATATATCAGTGAATCATGATACACATGCTCACGATACGCATATCGTATCGTGACCTGTTGTATCAATACACACGCGATACAGGAAAATATGCCTATGGTGTCCTTCATGCGTTAACATTGTCAGGTAAGCTATAGCTAAAGTTATGCGCAAGTGCATCATTTTCACTAAATTTCATCTCAATATGTTAATTATTTGTTTATCTGCACTGACAGATGGCGAGTGGCAGAAAATGGACAGATTCAGATGAAACTTAGTGAAAAAATAACATACATGTATCGTATCGTGTATCGCATCGTGACCAGTGTATCCTGGATACATATGGTATTGTGGCAAAATGTATCATTCCAGCCCTAGTCTTGGCGTGATTAAATACCTTCCCTACAAATATATTTTAAGACCAAATTTATGTACCAAACAAGCAGTATTGTGCCTCAATTTTGTAACGCCGATCAACATTAAATGATCCAAAATGAATTATTATGAACGACAATATAGCCGGCTTCTTAAGTTGGCGAGCCAGCGGCTCTTTTGCGATGGGAGGCGGCATGTTCTCGCGAGATATTATACGCTAACGGGAGTTTATCAAACGGGTACTCGTTATTCAGATCAGTACATGATACTCAGTTCCTATCGCGCAATGATAATATATAGAAATTCCCGAGTTCCGAGTCCCCGATTTCCGAGTACTCGTTCTAAAATAAACTCTTCAATTGGAGGGGAATCACATGATTTGTATTTTTTCGCGACACCATTTTATATCAAATGTGGATTAATTTTGATGTAATAAACGACCTTTATCAAGGGATATGCAATATTTAGGCGCTCAGATCGGAGGTATAGAATAAACATAGGCGGTCGGAAATTTTACGGGAGAAAATGCGATGAATTTCTATGGTATCAGTTTTAGAAAGCTTTCCCCCGAGGACTAGCTACAAGGAATGAGTATGCCAAATCTGAAATAAATCCATGCAGACTATGTAAAGTTATTGAGCGAAAACCAAATTTTCCTTGAATTCTGTCACTCAAGGGGGATAATTCCATCACATCTAGATGCACATCGCTGAAACGCAATCCCCACCAAAGCCTCGTCATAAGGAATCACTATACCAAATTTGAAATAAATCCATGCAGACTAGCTAAAGGTATTGAACGGAAACCAAATTTTCCTTGAATTCTATGTCATTCAAGGTGGATAACTCCATCACATCTTGACATGCGTCGCTGAAACGCAATCCCCACCGAGGCCTCATCATAAGGAATCAGTTTACAAAATTTGAAATAAATCCATGCAGGCTAGCTAAAGTTATCGAGTGGAAACCTAGTGTGACGGATGGACGGATGGACACACACACGGATGCAACCTATTACTAGTGTCCCCGTCGACGGCCGTCGGGGGACAATAATAGTATTTATAGCCTTAATTTTTCATGTTTGCAGACCTGGCCACTCCTGTTGTGGTGTTCATATTTCTCGAATATTTCACGTCATGAGCCACAAAATTGATCCCTCCATTAGATTTTATTTCATTTAACCCTTTCCTGACGAAGCCAAAACCGGCCTATGCAGCGATCTTGAGCAATGGCCATTTGCAGGACAAGAGAAGACTATTTTTTTGGGAAAATGTACCAGTGAATGACTGAGGGGCCTGTGTTGCTCACCTGGAGCACCATCAATTTTTGTCCAAATTGTTGGTGGGTGGTTTAGCAGTCTTTTAAATGAGTTTGTGGACATTTTTGCAAGTGCAATATGGCCGCCAAACACACTACATTTTGATTGCCCTACGATGCCCATGTTTTTTTGATGGATCAACTTCCTTTGAACAAATTTTAATGGCCCAAATTTCGGCCCGATCCCTTCAGCGGTTCTGGAGGAGTCATTTCGTGAAAACCAGGTCATCCAAGAATGGTCGCCGAACCATTTGGTCAATCAAGTCCTCTTGAACAAACTTGGCGTACCTCTTGGCCTAGATGAAGATTCCCCAAGTGGTTTCGGAGATTTTTAAAGACATTTCCTGAAATCGGCCGAAATCCAAAATGGCCGCTGGGAAAATTGGGTTCATTTGAACAAACTTGGATCCTTATGCTCTAAGGATGCTTCCTGCCAAATATAATTGAAATCGGCCTGGCAGTTCTCAAGAAGATATTTTAAATTGCCCATTGCTTTAGCATGAGAGCTGTCCTATTTGGTTATCCAAGATGGCCACCAAACCATTTATCCGACAGTTTCGAAAATTGCAAATTTGAGCTCAGAATACCCAAAAACATACATTATAATATAGAACCAATTTTGGCCTCAAAATCCTTCAAATAAAAAAATCCAATTATGTCCGCCAAACACGCTACATTTTGATTGGCCCACGCTGGCCATGTTTTTTGATGGAGCAACTTCCCTTGAACAAACTTTAATGGCCCTTAGTCCCTAATCATATCGCCCAAATTTTGGCCTGATCCATTCAGTGGTTCTGGAAAAGTCATTTTCAGGAAAGCTAGGTCATCCAAGATGGCTGCCGAACCATTCGGTCAATCAAGTCGTCTTAAACAAGCTTGGCTTACCTCTTTGCCTAGATGAGGTTTCATAAGTTTTGAATCAATTCCCCAAGCCATTTCGGAGAACGAGATTTTTTAGCCATTTCTAAAAATCGGCCGAAAGCCAAGATGGCCACCGGCCAATTGGCCGATCGGCTTCGTTTGAACAAAATGAAATCTCTATGCCATAAGGATGCTTCCTGCCAAATATAATTCAAATCGGCCCAGTGGTTCTCGAGAAGACATTTTAAATTTCACATTGCTTTAGTATGGGAGCTTTTGGCTGGGAAATGATCTAAGATGGCTGCCAAACCATTTATCCGACAGTTTTGAAAATTGCAAATTTGAGATCAGAATACCCAAAAACCTATATAAAACGAATTTCGGCCTAAAAATCCATCAAATAAAAAAATCCAATATGGCTGCCAAACACACTATATATTGATTGGTCCACCGCGGCCATGTTTTTTGACGAATAAACTTCTCTTGAACAAATATTAATCGCCCTTAGTTCCTAATTATATATCACAAATTTCGGCATGATCGCTTCAGCGGTTCTGGGGAAGAAGTCGTTTTTGTGAAAACTAGGTCATCCAAGATGGCTGCTGAACCATTTAGTCAATCAAGTTCCCTTGAACAAACTTGATTCAGCGCTTACCATAGATCATATTTTGTGAGTTTTGAATCGATCCCTCAAATGGTTTGGGAGGAGAAGATTTTTAAAAACATTTCTAAAAATCGGCCGAAATCCAAGATGGTCGCCGGCCAAATTGGCCGATCGGGTTCGTTTGAACAAACTTGAATCTCTATGCCTTAAGGATGCTTCATGTCAAATATAATTGAAACCGGCCCAGCAGTTCTCGAGAAGATATTTTAAATTTCCCATTACTTAGTATGGGAGCTTTTCTTTGGGGGGGGGGGGGGGGAAATGATCCAAGATGGCCGCCAAACCGTTTATCCGACAGTTTCGAAAATTGTAAATTTGAGATCAGAATACCCAAAAACCTATATAAAACCAATTTCGGCCTCAAAATCCAGCAAATAAAAAAATCCAATATGGCCGCCAAACATACTATATTTTGATTGGCCGACGGCGGCCATGTTTTTTGACGGATCAACCTCTCTTGAACAAACTTTACTGGCCCCTAGTCACTAATCATATCTGCCAAATTTCGGCCTGATCCCTTCAGCGGTTCTGGAGAAGTTATTTTCGCTAAAACTAGGTCAACCAAGATGGTAGCCGAACTATTTGACCAATTAGGTTCCCTTGAACAAATTTGGTTGAGCTCTTGCCATAGATCATATTTCATGAGGTTTCCTTCAATCCCTTAAGCGGTTTCGGAGAAGATTTTTAGACGTTTCTAAAAATCGGCCAAAATCCAAGATGGCCAATGGCCTAATTGGCCGATCGGCTTCATTTGAACAAACTTGGATCCCTGTGCCCTAAGGATGCTTCCTGCCAAATATAATTGAAATTGGCCCAGCGGTTCTTGAGAAGTCGTTTAAAGGAAAAGTTGACGGACGGACGACGACACACGACGGACGGGCACCACGACATAAGCTCACTTGGTCTTTCAGGCCAGGTGGGTAGTCTTCTCTTGGTCTGCAACGGGGATGGGGGGGGGGTCAATTACATTGTATCTATTACTATTACTTTCAATTTCATCTATTAATATTCTATTACAATTCCTCAAGATTTAATCTATTACTATTACTCTATTAATATCTATTACTATTACATTTGAACATTAGGTATCACACAAGCACATGCACTCATGCCACATACACATGAAAACAAGTCAGACACTTCGATATTAACACTTTCACTGATGAAGCCCCTTTATCTCAATTTCATTGAAACCAAATAGGACAGCTTTTGAGTATTTTGAAAATATTTTGACTGAAGGGCATTTGCTGCAGAAAGTACTGTCTTCCAGGAATGTGAATTTCAAAATATTCAATTGATTGTTTCTTATATCATAAACAAGTTTCTACATGGATTACTGATAAGAGTAATAAGTGTAGATGATTACTTATAAATCCCCCCAGGTCACCATACATGTTTTATTTACTGACTCAATGTTAGTGAATAGCAGACTTCTTCAGATGTGGTCACATAACAGTCTATGCTTGAATGATTTTAACCAGTTTAGCTCTCTGGGCAAATCTCAAAATTCTATATTCTATAAGACCACGAAGACCACAGATTATTATGAAATTTCTGTTGCTGAAAGTAGTTGATGTATATCGAACAACAACTTAGAGCAATATCAATTTTAAACGGAACTTGAACATTGATTAATAAAGAATATACAGTTATTAGCCCACTGATATTTCAGAAGTACATGTAAATAAATTAGTTATAGACACAATCTCTGTTCCCCAGACACCATGCTGGGAGTTAATTTGACTGGAATTGCGCCTTTAGCCATTATGTAAGATATAATGAGATCTATTGATAGAAAAGCTGTTAGTAGACTACTCACATTTTCAAAAATGTTTAATTTGTTTATTTATCTACCCAATGGCTATTTAAAATATAACATGTTATTTAAGAATGAACACTTTCAAGTATGCAAACCATGCAGATAATCCTAATATTTTATCCTGTAACAAATATTCTGTCTAGTACTCTCAAATTAATTTGCAATGAAGCAGTTGCTGTCTTAGAAAGCAACAGCTTCTAGCCAAATTAGTTTCAGAATATTGCACAAATTTCCTATATGGTTGCTTGGAAATTGATAGAAAGAGTGTGTCATTGGTGAAAGGTTAAGCTGTTGATTCTAAAACTCTGAGTATAAGATTCAAATACAAGAACTATTCTATTCAATATTTTGAACCCAATTTGGCTGTTGCTGCCTAAGGCCTTGCTGTAAACTGCTGTTGTCTTACAACAAGAGGCCCAAGGGTCTGTAGCGCTCACCTGGACCATTAGCATTTGAACCATTTGCATTTAAATAGATATGATGGATAATTTTCGGAAAATCCAAGATGGCCAGCCAAAAGATTTACCAATCAACATTCTGAATAGAAATTCTAGTCTACCTTGATAGCGTCACTCTAGCCAAATTTGTTTGGAATATGTCAAGTAACTAAGGAGAAGCAGTGTTTTGACAATTTCTGGTAAATTTTTCATAAAATCTAACATTTTCACCCAAAAAATTGATCAATCAAAATTCTGAATAGATTTTCTAGACCTTACCACCATAGAACACATTGGAGAAATCTTTTTTTAAATATGTCAAGCAGCTAAAGAGGGGTAGCAATTTGACAAATTCTGGTAAATTATTCATAAAATCTCATTTTCATGCAAAAAATAGAGGAATCAAAATTCCAAATGGAAGTTCCGGAGCTTACGACCATATGGTACTTTCAGCCAAATTTGGTTGAAATCGCCCAAGCGGTTAATGAGGAGTAAAAATGCGGTTAAAAGTTGATGGACGACGGACGGTCGCCATGGCATAAGCTCACTTGGCCTTTCAGGCCAGGTGAGCTAACAAGTAAGTGATAAGGCGCTAGCACTATGACTTAGCCACCTTAAAACATTTGACAGACCAACTGAGACACAAATATAAAAATAAGTATATTCTCTACCAAATAAACTTGTTTTATTGATTTATATGCATGATTTGCGTGTACGAATACAAAATAATCATAGTACTTAATGAGTACATAGTACTCATAATACTTAATCATTTGCAAACTTTTTCTATTAAGTGCATTCAGTGATCGGACCAGTTTTCATGTTTTAGATGCTATTTGTAATTTCCATTCGGCAGCACACCATACATAGTATTACAAATCGTTAAGATTTTAGGAGTCCAACACACCTCTATATTAAAATGTAGAGATATCAAGAAGTTATTGGTTTGGTTGGCGTCATTTTAATTTTACTCCAATTGCGTTAGTATTCACGACTGGGCATGTCAAAACAACAGCAGTACCATGTGTACATTAGCAACAGGGATGACGCAGTCAGATGTGGTTAGGCTCTGACTAAGTGACATACATTACCCATGTCACTGTACTAGCCAAACATGGAAAGATACGTGCGAGTAATGTTATCTTGTCAGACAGTCAGTGATTGGCCGAAATAACATTTTAATTGAAAGTAACGATGACAACAACCAATCAGAGGTCACGTAAAACTATTATAACATTGATGATGTCCGACACTGTAAAACTTCAAACATTGTAGTATTGTTGTAATTTAGCAGAAGTTATGAATTTTTTATTGCCGATTGCATATATGTATATTTTTTATTTTGTCTACTCAAAATCTAACTGCCCATGAAGGCAGTCCATTTAAGAGATTGAGCTGCCCTCCATGTTTTTCACCTGCCCCGGGCATGAAGGCAGTCATTAAGTTACACCACGACTTTTATTAATGAATAAATCAAAAGTTAAAGTTTATGTTACAATTAAGTGTGTTCTTTCGTTATTACGGACATTTAACAGGCCTGCCCAAATTGCGCGAACGAAATGGTCGTTCGCGTGGTGGTTATGCAAATGTTTTTTGCATAACCCATTTTTCATTCACGCAGTCTAGTCACTTGAGACGTTGAATTTACATTAGTCTATGTCCTAATAGACGCCGCCGCCGCCAACATCAACCCCTAGAATTCTGTAACACTTTCTGAAAGGAGAAACTTCCTTATAGAAGCTAACCCTCCCACTCATATTATATTGGTTTGATAAAAAGTTTCACACTGGCTCAATAAGAACGGAAAAGATAATGTTAATGTCATTTTGAACAGGCCTATACAATTTTGTTGGAAATTTCATACCGGGTTAGTTCACTTAGTTGTATAAAAAAAATTGCGATTTTCACAACAAAATCGGATAAATCTTCCATATCAAAAGGTGAAACAATGAATCTGATCAGTAGATTTAAATCTTGGCGCAACAAAGGTTAATTAGGCAATAATTATGTCTATAAACGTTTGAAAATAGCCCTGACAAGCGTACCTTTTCGTCACGTAGCGGGAAGAAAAATGAATGGCTCGTCTCCACTTTGGAGAGAACTAATAAGTATTCACTACCGCCAAATATTATAATGTCCAAAATGGATGTCAAAAAAGAACTTCGGTTGTCATTTTCCCAGGGATATTTCCCATTATTTGTGTTGGTAAATCTTGCAAAATTATTTAATTTGGTTGCTAACATCTTGTATAATAAAGTAGGCGATAATACTTTTTTAAAAATCGGACTGATTTAATAAAGATTGAAACGGATAGAACATGGTATGTTGAGATGATTTGCGATGTAACTAGTGCCCTATCAGAGACTAGTTCCCTGTCTGCCTTTCTATGCTAATACATGAATCAGCTATTTTCGCATTCGCCATTGCCTTAACGTATGTAAACGAACGAAGCCGATTTCATTTATAAGACTTCCGTGTCTTAAATTAATTAAAGTTATATATAAGCGGATTTAACCATTTGATTGTCAAACCAACCAAAACATTTATTAATATCCATTGCAGGCAGACTATTTTTGATAATTTCCCACTGGAATGTCTGGCTCTATGACTGAGCCAGTCATTTCGGTGGTAAATTTCCAAATAGTCCTCTTATGGCCAGTAAATGGATATTTAATACAAGAATACATTGATCTTGACCATTAAAGGTATGCCATTTCCATTATGTAACCGAGATGAATTTTACCCTCCAATAGTATCATATTCAAAATGGGTTACGCGAACTCAAATGGGTTGCGCCAAAGAAATTTGTGCAACCCATTTTTGGGTTACGCAAATTCTCAATTTGGGCAGGCCTTTTTAATTAAGGAAAACAGATATTTCATGTAATGTCTTTCAACATTGTCTGCAGAAAACCCATTAAATTTCTCAAGCACTCATTCACCTAGTTAACCCACTCCCCCCACCCCCCGGAGTCCCTTGGACTCATTCATTACAAACCTATTCAAATCACTGCTTAATATTATCACCATTATTAGTGAAATGTTCAAAGGGCAATCTTCTTATTCTTCGTATAGGTATTTCACAACAGGGCTCAATTTTAACACTAACCCGTTAACCCGAGGATAGTAGAACTTCATACAGGTTTGTAATAAGTACACATGCACTAACCTGTCTGGGTTAGTAATGCTCTCAAATGAGGAAATATGAAAAAGCACTTATAATGTCATTATGTTCAGTATCCACCAAAATTGACAAAACAACAGATTTTCTGCTAGCTTCAATGCTTTATTGAATATTTTGAAGTTAATTTGTCCAGAAAGCCGTTGCTGCCTTAATTAATTTCACAATATTCAAGAGCTTCTCTGTATGGTTGCCTTGGAAATCTGCCCGTGACAACAGTATATAAACACTGTACGAAACAACACAGACCTCCTTTTTGTCATCTAAATGTGTACATTAGGCTTGCACGATTTTTCGATTTAATCGTGAAGTTCGATTTATTTTTAAAATCACAATTTATACGATGTAATTGACGAACAATCGGAAAATCGTCAAAAGTTTCATGTTTTTTTTCTATCTGAAGTGTGTACTTTTCCGTCGCATTTTATCAGTACATGAGTACAATTATAATTGATTCGCGCCTGTATTCATTGTCCCCCGCCGTGCCATGCACGTGTCGAATAATTACTAATCACAACACAAAGCGCTACAATAAACAAGCTAACAATAGCGAGGTAAGATCTTTGCCATTGAGAAAACCAGCTAGTTACTCTGTCGAATCGCCATATAATTTTCTTTCTTTCGCTGCAGACCCTGAGTCTGTCGTGAAATACCAAGTATATACTTAGTTGCAGAGTGTTAGGCAATCAGTGAGCATAATTCTTTTTAATTCTAGGGTTAGCAATTTCAGGCAGTGTAATAATTTTTCCTTTTTGATTTGGTTGTCATGTCAAATTAAAGAAAATAAAGCAACAGCATTCCAGATTGTTTGATGTTGAACTGTGCATTCTGTTGATTACTCTTAAATGTAAATCGTACATTTTGAAAGCAACTATACACCTGTGCAAAAGTTAAGCACCACCCTATTTTTACGCACATGCGAGGGTATATTCATGTGCTATGAAGAAAGCAATGGCATAAACATTTATGTACCCATCCATCTTAGTGCAAGAGGTAATAATGCAACTAGAGGAATGCTGATTATGATGGTGGGGAAACACTGTATGTTTTTGTTTGAACTTGAAAACGAGGCCTGAATATGGTTACGTTGACACAACTGACAACTATTGCCCTACAGTTGACACACGTGGCTAGATTGTCATTAATGGTGTCTGAAAACGAAGTTTAACATCTGTGCACGAGTTTGAGACTGTCATTATTAATACCGGGTATATCCACCTTGTGCCTGGATGACGGCCTGGACACGACGTCTCATGCTGGTCACCAACCGACTGATACGCCATTGTGGTATTCGTTGCCATTCACGATGGAGTGCGTCTGTTAATTCCTGTAGGTTCTGCACAGGAGGATCCCTCCTTCTCACCATGTTTCCCAGAATGTCCCAGATATGCTCAATAGGGTTCATGTCAGGGCTCCTTGCTGGCCATGGTAGGGTTTCGATGGCATTCTGGCGGAGGTATTCATGCACAGCTCTAGCACGATGTGGTCGGGCATTGTCATCCATGAATATAGGGTGGGTTCCAGGTGCATGATTTACAAAATGAGGGACCACAACTCTATCCAGTATGGAATCTTGATATCTTTGTCCATTTAGTGTTCCAGGTACAGTCAACAGATCCAGCTTACAATCAAATGAGATGCACCCCCATATCATAACGGAACCTCCACCAAATGGAACTTCTTCCATGATGTTACGTTGGTCGTACGCCGTGCGTCTGGACCTCCATACATGAGTTCGACCATCTGTGGCATGAAGCAGGAACCGACTTTCATCGGACCAGTGTACCCGTCTCCAGGATCTCATGTTCCAGTGTCTTCTTTCGTTGCACCACCTCAGATGCTCCTCTTTGTGGTGTGCAGTGAGGAGAGGACGTCTGACAGGTCTCCTAGCTTTCATGCCAGCAGCATACAGTCTCCTTTTGACGGTAGACATTGACACTCTATTGCGCGTTTCCCATTGCTGGCTGAGCACTCTGCTGTTGGTGAATGGAGATCTCCTAACAAGGCGTCTAGGGCTCGATCATCACGGGCAGTAGTCTTCTTCGGTCTTCCAGATCTAGGCCTGTCCTTCACCTCGTTAGTTTGCCCATGTTTTTCAATCAAACGACTGATTACAGTATGGTTAATGTTCAGCTGTCTGCCAATCTCTCTGCATGACATACCAGTGGTGTGCATGCCTATGATTTGCCATTTCACACGATCACTTAACCTTCGTCTTGCCATAGCGGCTCACAATCAAGAGCTAATTCTCTCTGTACAAATAAACCACGGTCATGAACACAAAATTCCTAATCTTGTCGCCTAAATCTGTATGTAATGTTCTACACCTCAAACTGGACTTTTACATAACTGAACACGTGTGCTGTTTCCCGCCACGCACGGACATCAAGCGGCGTGAAGTCGTGCATGCATGTGCATTTCGTACTTGGAATTATGTCAGCTAACGCTGGGACAAAAAGTATGGCAGCCTAGTTGTACCATCATGTTTCTACATTCTATTGTTTTTGCTGGTGCTTAACTTTTCCACAGGTGTATATAAACTGAACTATAAGACGAGTTTACGCCTTTACACTCGTATCTACTCAAAGCTACCATCCTATGTATGTGAATTGAGCAGTATCTCCCCGGGTACTAATATTATTAATAGTATTAGTGTCTTCGCGTTACTCCGGTAATGACCTAAACTCATCCTACAAAGGGAGGCTATAAGTATCTTGTAATTTTTTTTCTTTCTCTGCGACATTTTATCTCAAATTTTGATGAAATAAATAATGTTTATTAAACTATACGCAATATTTAGGTGATAGCAATTAATAATTTCACTCCCGCGATGATGGATATATGGTATACATTAAACATATACGTAGGATGGTAAGAATTCGTCGCATGAAAATGTGTTCTAGTTTCGTGCTCTTTTTGTATCATTTGTTTCAACTAGTTCTAGAAACAAGTCACGTTACCCCGGTTTATACTTTTGGGAATTTGTACCTACGATTTAATCGAAAATCACGATTTTTTTATATAAAATCGATCGCGATATTTCAAAGCAAAAATCGTGCAAGCCTAGTGTAGATATGTGTAAATAAACACATAGTTTCTTTTTACAAACTGCGTTTTCAAAATTGTATTGACTCAACCACTGTCCCATCACACACCGTTTCGCATTGTTCCAAAATCTCAACCTTTAAAATATTCAACAGATATGAGGAGGGATTGGTATGATAGGGCCGCGAGTGTGCGTCACAATAAAATTGGTCTTTATACATGAATGATATACAGATGTCTATGAGGCCACGTTTATTAAATGTATTTAATGAATACGGCCAAGTACACTTAGTCATCATAAAATGTGTTCAAGCGACGAAATTCATTACAAAAAATGGAATTTTAGCAAATTACAATCCTATTCCCATTACACATGCATTATATCAGTTATTCTGAATTATTATTCTCCTTATTAACTTAGAATCTAAGAATGCACATGCCATTATACTTATGGGGGGGGGGAATGGTGGTGGTGAGATGGCCTAGGGTGAATGGGAATAGGGGGGGGGGGGGGCTTAACGACCTGGGGCGAACAGGACAGGGCGCAAAATGGAATTGGTACGAACAAAATAGAGACGAAACGAACTGGATTTATAAGTAAATGGCACTTATTCCATAACGAAAACTGGTGTCAATAAATTAAGTCGCTTAGATATTTGATACATGTTAAATTATGAAGTATCCGTACCTATTGTTGATATAAACGTGGAGTTAAAAGCATCTTCTGAGAATCGGAATAAAACACAAGTCTTCCCGACTCCAGAATCATCAATTAATAAAAGTTTAAAAAGATAGTCATAAGTCTTGGCCATTTTCACGGAAACACCCTCACTTTTGCATAAATATCTTCTGACGTCACGTTAGACGGTTTTGGACACCCACAGATATATATATCTGTAGACTGCACATATTCATACTCTAGGTAATCTCCACTTTGGAGAGAACTAATAAGTATTCACTATCGCCAAATATTATAATGTCCAAAATGGATGTCAAAAAAGAACTTCGGTTGTCATTTTCCCAGGGATATTTCCCGTTATTTGTGTTGGTAAATCTTGCAAAATTATTTAATTTGGTTGCTAACATCTTGTATAATAAAGTAGGCGATAATACTTTTTTAAAAATCGGACTGATTTAATAAAGATTGAAACGGATAGAACATGGTATGTTGAGATGATTTGCGATGTAACTAGTGCCCTATCAGAGACTAGTTCCCTGTCTGCCTTTCTATGCTAATACATGAATCAGCTATTTTCGCATTCGCCATTGCCTTAACGTATGTAAACGAACGAAGCCGATTTCATTTATAAGACTTCTGTGTCTTAAATTAATTAAAGTTCTATATAAGCGGATTTAACCATTTGATTGTCAAACCAACCAAAACATTTATTAATATCCATTGCAGGCAGACTATTTTTGATAATTTCCCACTGGAATGTCTGGCTCTATGACTGAGCCAGTCATTTCGGTGTTAAATTTCCAAATAGTCCTCTTATGGCCAGTAAATGGATATTTAATACAAGAATACATTGATCTTGACCATTAAAGGTATGCCATTTCCATTATGTAACCGAGATGAATTTTACCCTCCAATAGTATCATATTCAAAATGGGTTACACGAACTCAAATGGGTTGCGCCAAAGAAATTTGTGCAACCCATTTTTGGGTTACGCAAATTCTCAATTTGGGCAGGCCTTTTTAATTAAGGAAAACAGATATTTCATGTAATGTCTTTCAACATTGTCTGCAGAAAACCCATTAAATTTCTCAAGCACTCATTCACCTAGTTAACCCACTCCCCCCCCCACCCCCGGAGTCCCTTGGACTCATTCATTACAAACCTATTCAAATCACTGCTTAATATTATCACGATTATTAGTGAAATGTTCAAAGGGCAATCTTCTTATTCTTCGTATAGGTATTTCACAACAGGGCTCAATTTTAACACTAACCCGTTAACCCGAGGATAGTAGAACTTCATACGGGTTTGTAATAAGTACACATGCGCTAACCTGTCTGGGTTAGTAATGCTCTAAAATGAGGAAATATGAAAAAGCACTTATAATGTCATTATGTTCAGTATCCACCAAAATTGACAAAACAACAGATTTTCTGCTAGCTTCAATGCTTTATTGAATATTTTGAAGTTAATTTGTCCAGAAAGCCGTTGCTGCCTTAATTAATTTCACAATATTCAAGAGCTTCTCTGTATGGTTGTCTTGGAAATCTGCTCGTGACAACAGTATATAAACACTGTACGAAACAACACAGACCTCCTTTTTGTCATCTAAATGTGTACATTAGGCTTGCACGATTTTTCGATTTAATCGTGAAGTTCGATTTATTGTTAAAATCACAATTTATACGATGTAATTGACGAACAATCGGAAAATCGTCAAAAGTTTCATGGTTTTTTTCAATCTGAAGTGTGTACTTTTCCGTCGCATTTTATCAGTACATGAGTACAATTATAATTGATTCGCGCCTGTATTCATTGTCCCCCGCCGTGCCATGCACGTGTCGAATAATTACTAATCACAACACAAAGCGCTACAATAAACAAGCTAACAATAGCGAGGTAAGACCTTTGCCATTGAGAAAACCAGCTAGTTACTCTGTCGAATCGCCATATAATTTTCTTTCTTTCGCTGCAGACCCTGAGTCTGTCGTGAAATACCAAGTATATACTTAGTTGTAGAGTGTTAGGCAATCAGTGAGCATAATTCTTTTTAATTCTAGGGTTAGCAATTCCAGGCAGTGTAATAATTTTTCTTTTGATTTGGTTGTCATGTCAAATTAAAGAAAATAAAGCAACAGCATTCCAGATTGTTGGATGTTGAACTGTGCATTCTGTTGATTACTCTTAAATGTAAATCGTACAGTTTGAAAGCAACTATAAACTGCGCTATAAGACGAGTTTACGCCTTTACACTCGTATCTACTCAAAGCTACCATCCTATGTATGTGAATTGAGCAGTATCTCCCCGGGTACTAATATTATTAATAGTATTAGTGTCTTCGCGTTACTCCGGTAATGACCTAAACTCATCCTACAAAGGGAGGCTATAATCATTTTGTAATTTTTTTTCTTTCTCTGCGACATTTTATCTCAAATTTTGATGAAATAAATAATGTTTATTAAACTATACGCAATATTTAGGTGGTACCAATTAATAATTTCACTCCCGCGATGATGGATATATGGTATACATTAAACATATACGTAGGATGGTAAGAATTCATCGCATGAAAATGTGTTCTAGTTTCGTGCTCTTTTTGTATCATTTGTTTCAACTAGTTCTAGAAACAAGTCACGTTACCCCGGTTTATACTTTTGGGAATTTGTACCTACGATTTAATCGAAAATCACGATTTTTTTTTATAAAATCGATCGCGATATTTCAAAGCAAAAATCGTGCAAGCCTAGTGTAGATATGTGTAAATAAACACATAGTTTCTTCTTACAAACCGCGTTTTCAAAATTGTATTGACTCAACCACTGTCCCATCACACACCGTTTCGCATTGTTCCAAAATCTCAACCTTTAAAATATTCAACAGATATGAGGAGGGATGGGTATGATAGGGCCGCGAGTGTGTGTCACAATAAAATTGGTCTTTATACATGAATGATATACAGATGTCTATGAGGCCACGTTTATTAAATGTATTTAATGAATACGGCCAAGTACACTTAGTCATCATAAAATGTGTTCAAGCGACCAAATTCATTACAAAAAATGGAATTTTAGCAATTTACAATCCTATTCCCATTACACATGCATTATATCAGTTATTCTGAATTATCATTCTCCTTATTAACTTAGAATCTAAGAATGCACATGCCATTATACTTATATGGGGGGGGGGGGGAATGGTGGTGGTGAGATGGCCTAGGGTGAATGGGAATAGGGGTGGGTGGGGGGGGGGGGGGGCTTAACTACCTGGGGCGAACAGGACAGGGCGCAAAATGGAACTGGTACGAACAAAATAGAGACGAAACGAACTGGATTTATAAGTAAATGGCACTTATTCCATAACGAAAACTGGTGTCAATAAATTACGTCGCTTAGATATTTGATACATGTTAAATTATGAAGTATCCGTACCTATTGTTGATATAAACGTGGAGTTAAAAGCATCTTCTGAGAATCGGAATAAAACACAAGTCTTCCCGACTCCAGAATCACCAATTAATAAAAGTTTAAAAAGATAGTCATAAGTCTTGGCCATTTTCACGGAAACACCCTCACTTTTGCATAAATATCTTCTGACGTCACGTTAGACGGTTTTGGACACCCACAGATATATATATCTGTAGACTGCACATATTCATACTCTATGTAATCTCCACTTTGGAGAGAACTAATAAGTATTCACTACCGCCAAATATTATAATGTCCAAAATGGATGTCAAAAAAGAACTTCGGTTGTCATTTTCCCAGGGATATTTCCCGTTATTTGTGTTGGTAAATCTTGCAAAATTATTTAATTTGGTTGCTAACATCTTGTATAATAAAGTAGGCGATAATACTTTTTTAAAAATCGGACTGATTTAATAAAGATTGAAACGGATAGAACATGGTATGTTGAGATGATTTGCGATGTAACTAGTGCCCTATCAGAGACTAGTTCCCTGTCTGCCTTTCTATGCTAATACATGAATCAGCTATTTTCGCATTCGCCATTGCCTTAACGTATGTAAACGAACGAAGCCGATTTCATTTATAAGACTTCCGTGTCTTAAATTAATTAAAGTTCTATATAAGCGGATTTAACCATTTGATTGTCAAACCAACCAAAACATTTATTAATATCCATTGCAGGCAGACTATTTTTGATAATTTCCCACTGGAATGTCTGGCTCTATGACTGAGCCAGTCATTTTGGTGGTAAATTTCCAAATAGTCCTCTTATGGCCAGTAAATGGATATTTAATACAAGAATACATTGATCTTGACCAAGGGTTAATACTGACATGCCATTTCCATTATGTAACCGAGATGAATTTTACCCTCCAATAGTATCATATTCAAAATGGGTTACGCGAACTCAAATGGGTTGCGCCAAAGAAATTTGTGTAACCCATTTTTGGGTTACGCAAATTCTCAATTTGGGCAGGCCTTTTTAATTAAGGAAAACAGATATTTCATGTAATGTCTTTCAACATTGTCTGCAGAAAACCTATTAAATTTCTCAAGCACTCATTCACCTAGTTAACCCACTCCCCCCCCCCCACCCCCCGGAGTCCCTTGGACTCATTCATTACAAACCTATTCAAATCACTGCTTAATATTATCACCATTATTAGTGAAATGTTCAAAGGGCAATCTTCTTATTCTTCGTATAGGTATTTCACAACAGGGCTCAATTTTAACACTAACCCGTTAACCCGAGGATAGTAGAACTTCATACAGGTTTGTAATAAGTACACATGCGCTAACCTGTCTGGGTTAGTAATGCTCTCAAATGAGGAAATATGAAAAAGCACTTATAATGTCATTATCCACCAAAATTGACAAAACAACAGATTTTCTGCTAGCTTCAATGCTTTATTGAATATTTTGAAGTTAATTTGTCCAGAAAGCCGTTGCTGCCTTAATTAATTTCACAATATTCAAGAGCTTCTCTGTATGGTTGCCTTGGAAATCTGCCCGTGACAACAGTATATAAACACTGTACGAAACAACACACACCTCCTTTTTGTCATCTAAATGTGTACATTAGGCTTGCACGATTTTTCGATTTAATCGTGAAGTTCGATTTATTTTTAAAATCACAATTTATACGATGTAATTGACGAACAATCGGAAAATCGTCAAAAGTTTCATGTTTTTTTTCAATCTGAAGTGTGTACTTTTCCGTCGCATTTTATCAGTACATGAGTACAATTATAATTGATTCGCGCCTGTATTCATTGTCCCCCGCCGTGCCATGCACGTGTCGAATAATTACTAATCACAACACAAAGCGCTACAATAAACAAGCTAACAATAGCGAGGTAAGACCTTTGCCATTGAGAAAACCAGCTAGTTACTCTGTCGAATCGCCATATAATTTTCTTTCTTTCGCTGCAGACCCCGAGTCTGTCGTGAAATACCAAGTATATACTTAGTTGCAGAGTGTTAGGCAATCAGTGAGCATAATTCTTTTTAATTCTAGGGTTAGCAATTTCAGGCAGTGTAATAATTTTTCCTTTTTGATTTGGTTGTCATGTCAAATTAAAGAAAATAAAGCAACAGCATTCCAAATTGTTTGATGTTGAACTGTGCATTCTGTTGATTACTCTTAAATGTAAATCGTACATTTTGAAAGCAACTATAAACTGCGCCATAAGACGAGTTTACGCCTTTACACTCGTATCTACTCAAAGCTACCATCCTATGTATGTGAATTGAGCAGTATCTCCCCGGGTACTAATATTATTAATAGTATTAGTTTCTTCGCGTTACTCCGGTAATTACCTAAACTCATCCTACAAAGGGAGGCTACAAGCATTTTGTAATTTTTTTTCTTTCTCTGCGACATTTTATCTCAAATTTTGATGAAATAAATAATGTTTATTAAACTATACGCAATATTTAGGTGGTACCAATTAATAACTTCACTCCCGCGATGATGGATATATGGTATACATTAAACATATACGTAGGATGGTAAGAATTCCTCGCATGAAAATGTGTTCTAGTTTCGTGCTCTTTTTGTATCATTTGTTTCAACTAGTTCTAGAAACAAGTCACGTTACCCCGGTTTATACTTTTGGGAATTTGTACCTACGATTTAATCGAAAATCACGATTTTTTTTAATAAAATCGATCGCGATATTTCAAAGCAAAAATCGTGCAAGCCTAGTGTAGATATGTGTAAATAAACACATAGTTTCTTCTTACAAACCGCGTTTTCAAAATTGTATTGACTCAACCACTGTCCCATCACACACCGTTTCGCATTGTTCCAAAATCTCAACCTTTAAAATATTCAACAGATATGAGGAGGGATGGGTATGATAGGGCCGCGAGTGTGTGTCACAATAAAATTGGTCTTTATACATGAATGATATACAGATGTCTATGAGGCCACGTTTATTAAATGTATTTAATGAATACGGCCAAGTACACTTAGTCATCATAAAATGTGTTCAAGCGACCAAATTCATTACAAAAAATGGAATTTTAGCAAATTACAATCCTATTCCCATTACACATGCATTATATCAGTTATTCTGAATTATCATTCTCCTTATTAACTTAGAATCTAAGAATGCACATGCCATTATACTTATATGGGGGGGGGGGGAATGGTGGTGGTGAGATGGCCTAGGGTGAATGGGAATAGGGGGGGGGGGCTTAACTACCTGGGGCGAACAGGACAGGGCGCAATATGGAACTGGTACGAACAAAATAGAGACGAAACGAACTGGATTTATAAGTAAATGGCACTTATTCCATAACGAAAACTGGTGTCAATAAATTACGTCGCTTAGATATTTGATACATGTTAAATTATGAAGTATCCGTACCTATTGTTGATATAAACGTGGAGTTAAAAGCATCTTCTGAGAATCGGAATAAAACACAAGTCTTCCCGACTCCAGAATCACCAATTAATAAAAGTTTAAAAAGATAGTCATAAGTCTTGGCCATTTTCACGGAAACACCCTCACTTTTGCATAAATATCTTCTGACGTCACGTTAGACGGTTTTGGACACCCACAGATATATATATATCTGTAGACTGCACATATTCATACTCTATGTAATCTCCACTTTGGAGAGAACTAATAAGTATTCACTACCGCCAAATATTATAATGTCCAAAATGGATGTCAAAAAAGAACTTCGGTTGTCATTTTCCCAGGGATATTTCCCGTTATTTGTGTTGGTAAATCTTGCAAAATTATTTAATTTGGTTGCTAACATCTTGTATAATAAAGTAGGCGATAATACTTTTTTAAAAATCGGACTGATTTAATAAAGATTGAAACGGATAGAACATGGTATGTTGAGATGATTTGCGATGTAACTAGTGCCCTATCAGAGACTAGTTCCCTGTCTGCCTTTCTATGCTAATACATGAATCAGCTATTTTCGCATTCGCCATTGCCTTAACGTATGTAAACGAACGAAGCCGATTTCATTTATAAGACTTCTGTGTCTTAAATTAATTAAAGTTCTATATAAGCGGATTTAACCATTTGATTGTCAAACCAACCAAAACATTTATTAATATCCATTGCAGGCAGACTATTTTTGATAATTTCCCACTGGAATGTCTGGCTCTATGACTGAGCCAGTCATTTCGGTGTTAAATTTCCAAATAGTCCTATTATGGCCAGTAAATGGATATTTAATACAAGAATACATTGATCTTGACCATTAAAGGTATGCCATTTCCATTATGTAACCGAGATGAATTTTACCCTCCAATAGTATCATATTCAAAATGGGTTACACGAACTCAAATGGGTTGCGCCAAAGAAATTTGTGCAACCCATTTTTGGGTTACGCAAATTCTCAATTTGGGCAGGCCTTTTTAATTAAGGAAAACAGATATTTCATGTAATGTCTTTCAACATTGTCTGCAGAAAACCCATTAAATTTCTCAAGCACTCATTCACCTAGTTAACCCACTCCCCCCCCCCCCAGAGTCCCTTGGACTCATTCATTACAAACCTATTCAAATCACTGCTTAATATTATCACCATTATTAGTGAAATGTTCAAAGGGCAATCTTCTTATTCTTCGTATAGGTATTTCACAACAGGGCTCAATTTTAACACTAACCCGTTAACCCGAGGATAGTAGAACTTCATACGGGTTTGTAATAAGTACACATGCGCTAACCTGTCTGGGTTAGTAATGCTCTCAAATGAGGAAATATGAAAAAGCACTTATAATGTCATTATGTTCAGTATCCACCAAAATTGACAAAACAACAGATTTTCTGCTAGCTTCAATGCTTTATTGAATATTTTGAAGTTAATTTGTCCAGAAAGCCGTTGCTGCCTTAATTAATTCCACAATATTCAAGAGCTTCTCTGTATGGTTGCCTTGGAAATCTGCCCGTGACAACAGTATATAAACACTGTACGAAACAACACAGACCTCCTTTTTGTCATCTAAATGTGTACATTAGGCTTGCACGATTTTTCGATTTAATCGTGAAGTTCGATTTATTTTTAAAATCACAATTTATACGATGTAATTGACGAACAATCGGAAAATCGTCAAAAGTTTCATGTTTTTTTCAATCTGAAGTGTGTACTTTTCCGTCGCATTCTATCAGTACATGAGTACAATTATAATTGATTCGCGCCTGTATTCATTGTCCCCCGCCGTGCCATGCATGTGTCGAATAATTACTAATCACAACACAAAGCGCTACAATAAACAAGCTAACAATAGCGAGGTAAGACCTTTGCCATTGAGAAAACCAGCTAGTTACTCTGTCGAATCGCCATATAATTTTCTTTCCTTCGCTGCAGACCCTGAGTCTGTCGTTAAATACCAAGTATATACTTAGTTGCAGAGTGTTAGGCAATCAGTGAGCATAATTCTTTTTAATTCTAGGGTTAGCAATTTCAGGCAGTGTAATAATTTTTCCTTTTTGATTTGGTTGTCATGTCAAATTAAAGAAAATAAAGCAACAGAATTCCAGATTGTTGGATGTTGAACTGTGCATTCTGTTGATTACTCTTAAATGTAAATCGTACAGTTTGAAAGCAACTATAAACTGCGCTATAAGACGAGTTTACGCCTTTACACTCGTATCTACTCAAAGCTACCATCCTATGTATGTGAATTGAGCAGTATCTCCCCGGGTACTAATATTATTAATAGTATTAGTTTCTTCGCGTTACTCCGGTAATTACCTAAACTCATCCTACAAAGGGAGGCTACAAGCATTTTGTAATTTTTTTTCTTTCTCTGCGACATTTTATCTCAAATTTTGATGAAATAAATAATGTTTATTAAACTATACGCAATATTTAGGTGGTACCAATTAATAATTTCACTCCCGCGATGATGGATATATGGTATACATTAAACATATACGTAGGATGGTAAGAATTCATCGCATGAAAATGTGTTCTAGTTTCGTGCTCTTTTTGTATCATTTGTTTCAACTAGTTCTAGAAACAAGTCACGTTACCCCGGTTTATACTTTTGGGAATTTGTACCTACGATTTAATCGAAAATCACGATTTTTTTTAATAAAATCGATCGCGATATTTCAAAGCAAAAATCGTGCAAGCCTAGTGTAGATATGTGTAAATAAACACATAGTTTCTTCTTACAAACTGCGTTTTCAAAATTGTATTGACTCAACCACTGTCCCATCACACACCGTTCCAAAATCTCAACCTTTAAAATATTCAACAGATATGAGGAGGGATGGGTATGATAGGGCCGCGAGTGTGCATCACAATAAAATTGGTCTTTATACATGAATGATATACAGATGTCTATGAGGCCACGTTTATTAAATGTATTTAATGAATACGGCCAAGTACACTTAGTCATCATAAAATGTGTTCATGCGACCAAATTCATTACAAAAAATGGAATTTTAGCAAATTACAATCCTATTCCCATTACACATGCATTATATCGGTTATTCTGAATTATCATTCTCCTTATTAACTTAGAATCTAAGAATGCACATGCCATTATACTTATATGGAGGGGGGGGGGGGGGAATGGTGGTGGTGAGATGGCCTAGGGTGAATGGGAATAGGGGGGGGGGGGCTTAACTACCTGGGGCGAACAGGACAGGGCGCAAAATGGAACTGGTACGAACAAAATAGAGACGAAACGAACTGGATTTATAAGTAAATGGCACTTATTCCATAACGAAAACTGGTGTCAATAAATTAAGTCGCTTAGATATTTGATACATGTTAAATTATGAAGTATCCGTACCTATTGTTGATATAAACGTGGAGTTAAAAGCATCTTCTGAGAATCGGAATAAAACACAAGTCTTCCCGACTCCAGAATCACCAATTAATAAAAGTTTAAAAAGATAGTCATAAGTCTTGGCCATTTTCACGGAAACACCCTCACTTTTGCATAAATATCTTCTGACGTCACGTTAGACGGTTTTGGACACCCACAGATATATATATATGTAGACTGCACATATTCATACTCTATGTAATCTCCACTTTGGAGAGAACTAATAAGTATTCACTACCGCCAAATATTATAATGTCCAAAATGGATGTCAAAAAAGAACTTCGGTTGTCATTTTCCCAGGGATATTTCCCGTTATTTGTGTTGGTAAATCTTGCAAAATTATTTAATTTGGTTGCTAGGTAATCTAGGTAATCTTGTAAAACCTCTATGCCCAGCTCCTATGCACGAATAAACTTGTTGATCCGAAATTTCCAGTTATGTCTGACTTTTAAATTTTTAGAATAATGCCCTCTTCTGTTTTTGTATTTACATGAAGCTGGCTATAGATATATCCAGTAGCATTTAAAAGCGATCATGCACTAATAACCTTTTAGTTTATTGCTGAAGTGACAGGCTTGCCAAAACCAAAAACAAGATATTTGTATGAGAATGCTGATTATGAGAAAATGAAACAAATGCTTGATATGGATTGGGATGACGTGTTGAAGGATAAGGAAGTAGACGATCAGTGGCAAATTATTACATCAGAATTAAATTCGGCTATTCAGGAATGTGTACCACAAACATGTATTAAGAGAGATTTTACAAACTTCAACAAACACAAACTCCCATTCAGTCAAAAAATTATGTCCAAGATTCACCGCAAGCGTAGACTATGGGCAGAATATAAGCTAACAAGAAATGATACTGTGAGGATTAAATACAATAAAGTACGAAATCAGGTCCGTCATGAAACTAGAAAAATTGTTAAGTTACATGAGCAAAAAATTACAGAAAAAATTAAAATAAACCCAAAGAAATTCTGGACATATATTCAAACTAAGACTAAAACTAGACTGTCTATACCAGACTTATATACTGATAACAATAAGAAAAACCTTACTACTTCTAACTGTGAAAAAGCAAATGCCTTAGCAAATTTATTTTCATCTGTATTCGTCTGCGAACCTGACGATATGCTACCAGAGCTTGATAGACTATCTACCCCGCAGCAAAATATCTTACAAATAAAGCAAAATGATATCAAAAAGAGTTTAGATAAATTAAAAATATCAAAGTCACCCGGTCCTGATGGCATCCAACCGCGTATCCTAAAAGAACTTAGTAATACTTTAGCCCACCCGCTCAAAATATTATTTCAAAACTCATTGAACTCCAGTACATTACCAACACCATGGAAGCAGGCCAATAGTACACCTATATTTAAAAAGGGAGACAGAAAAGTCACAAGCAATTATAGGCCAATAAGTCTGACAAGTGTCGTCTGCAAAGTACTTGAAGGTTTAATTAGAGACAGTATCATCCGGCATATGAAAACGAATGGCTTATTTAGTAAATATCAATTTGGTTTCATCCCAGGTAGGTCCACTACACTGCAGTTATTGACGGTAGTGGATAAATGGTTACAAATATTGGATAGTGATGGTGGTGTGGTGGACGTTGCATATTTTGATTTTTTAAAGGCATTTGACAAGGTTCCCCATCGTAGACTTGTACATAAACTGAATCTATATAACATCAATCCACAGATTATTAAATGGATAGAAAGCTTCTTGTCACAGCGTAGCCAGAGAGTAATCATTAGGGATGAACCCTCTGAATGGAAATCAGTATTTAGCGGGATACCACAGGGATCAGTTTTGGGACCAGTGTTGTTTGCTTTATATATAAATGACTTACCTAATGTGATAGCTAACAATAGTGAAATATACCTGTATGCGGATGACACAAAACATTTTCATTGCATAAAATCCAATGATGATGCTAACGAAATGCAACAAGATATATACTTGTTAACATAATGGACCAGTAAATGGTTACTCCAATTTAATGCCGATAAGTGTAAATCTATGCGAATTGGCAAAACCGATTTACAAAATCATAGCTATATTCTCGTTAAAGATGGGTCCCATATTAATCCAAGCGAGGATGAAAAGGATATAGGTGTTATTATTGATGATAAACTATGTTTCGAGAAGCACATAATAGATAAAGTTAATAAAGCCAACTCCATTATGGGTGTAATAAGGCGCACATTTGTATCCCTTGACACAAACATATTTAGAACCCTGTATACATCATTAGTGCGGCCACATCTGGAATTTGCTAATCAGGTTTGGAGCCCTTATCTCAAGAAACATATAGAGCTGTTAGAAAATGTTCAGCGAAGGGTGACAAAAAGTGTCTCGGGACTATCACAACTAAATTATGAGACTAGGCTCAGGGTCCTTAATATACAAACTGTTGCATACCATAGAGTACGAGGAGACATTATTGAAGCTTACAAAATTATAACCAAAAAATATGATCCAGAAGTGTGCAACCTATTTGAATTTCGATCAGACTCAAGAACCAGGGGACACAGGCTAAAACTATACAAATCCAGATCACGTTTAAACATACACAAATACTCCTTTAAACATAGAATTGTGGACTTATGGAACAGTCTTCCGAACAATGTTATAGAAGCAACAACCATGATATCATTTGAAACAAAATTAGATAAACTATGGGATAACCAACCCCTATACTATAACCATCTAGCTGGCAATATAAATCCCATGTTTTATAACCAAATTGAAAATGGAAATTAGGAATCTGTCATTACAGGCTTTTAGCCTTCTCACAGAAATAGAATATGATTGATTAATATATACAAGCTATATACATATAATATATACATATGTGAGATCCTTCACAACGGCTGTATAAGTCTGCTTTATGAATATGTATCATGGGCGTGAGCTTCTGCGCGCCGCCTACACCTGTGGTTATTTCATACAATCATGACAATTGTCTATATATGTACATTAACTCTCTCAGCCTTCCTCTTCAGTCACATCAATCTCTGCGCCATCTGTTCTGGTCAGTTTTTGTGTACAATCATAGACCGCCTCTTGACATTGCCATAGCTTGTCTAGTCGTTTTTCAAATGATATGACTGTTGGTGCTGAAATGACAGATTATGGCATGCTATTCCATAGGTTACAAACTCTCAAGGAAAAGAAATTCTTCCTATGATTCGTTCTTCCCCTCTTTTAGTAGACCTTTACGTCCGGCATATGTGATTCTACAGATGTAGAGGCAGGATGTTCTTTGATGGATGACTCGCCGGATCTGCCGGGCATGCCAAAAAGTGGTATTTCAACTATCACCGCACTGCTATCATGTAGGTTCTTCTGACTTTCGACCGCAGCAAGTAAACTCTGCCCGGTGAATCTTCAGAGCTGGCTGATGTACCCAGCACCGTGAAGCTTTGTTTTGTATCTTCGTTTGCCTCTGACAATGCCCGCTTGTGATCGGGTTGTTTACACCTTCCATCCGTGCCATCGGTGTATGGGAACTTTCTTCACAGCAGTAGTACTATCGTATCTTTTGCTGACTGCTCGTTAGACATCCTATTAGGCTTACAGTGCTGAGCAGGGAAGCAGGGCGAGTACCTAGCTCGTCATCGTCATCAGCGTTAGCCGCTTGTTCACCCACGTTCTGCCTTGGCAGAACAGGGGCTGAACTGGCTCCGCAGTGCACTGCGCTAACCGTGGGAATACTTATTTCCATAGAAATATCTGTCTGGGTACCGGTGTCACAAGAAATGCCCAGTCCGAGCTCTGGTGCTGGGTCGTCACTGACACAAGGTTTAAGCCGATCGAAGTGGATGACTGAGGTCAGGCCATCCGAAGCACGGATATGGTAGGTCACCTCCGACGTCTTACCTACTACCACATAGGGGCCTTTCCACTCAGTAATTCAGTTTACTTGGCACATTTGCAGACCGTCATGAATCGTGTACCCAAACCATTCTTCCTGCCTCATACAGATCTCCATGCACCCTCCGGTCGTGCCATGTCTTTTGCCGCCGGTGTGCAGTGGATAAGGGTTCTCTCACTAACTCATGGGCTTGTTCTATCATTTGCGGCAAGAGTTCGACATAGAGAGATGGTGAATTTTTCTCTCCTGGTATTCGAGGCATGGCCAGATCCAGGGGTAAGGCTAATTCATGGCCTAACATTAACAGAGCAGGAGTGTAGCCATTGCTGTAATATACTGAAGCCATGAGTACATACGGGAGCCGTAGGTCCCAATCTCTACAATCAAGGCGTGTTTCCTTGGTAATTATCTCTGCGAGAGTTCTGTTGAACCTCTCTACCATCCCATCACTCCGGGAGTGCTATGGAGTTGTCCTTGTCTTGACGATATGGAACAATTTGCAGAGCTCTGATATGAGCCGGCTCTCAAAATTACTTCCTTGATCGGAGTGCAACTCATAAGGCATACCAAAGCGGCAGAACACATTGCTGGCCAAGACCCCCGCTACGGTGGATGCCTCTTGGTCTGGCAGAGCAAATGCTTCTACCCACTTCGTAAAATAATCTTGTAATACGAGCATTCAAGGGTCCGAGCACATCGATAGCCACTCACTCCCATGGTGCACCAACAATCTTAATTTGAGATGGTGCGATATGGTGTTGGCCAACGGTGCTTTTTTGGCATGGGATACATTTGGCAACCCATGCCTTGAAACTATCGTAAATCCAGATCCAGTGGAATCTCAATTTGATATGGGCAACAGTCCTTTCCATGGTCAGATGCCCAGTGTTGTCATGTAGTTGTTTCAATATAAGTTCACGATAACTTTCCGGGACTACCAAACAGTCATTAATATATAGAACTTTATTTATTAATTGACATTCTTCGAACCGTTGGTAATAAGATTTTGCCGTGGTGGATAGAGGTATACTAGCGCATAAAACGTTACAAGAAATGGGTTACTTTTCACTGCGTTGAGTTCCTGGGACACGTCATATCCATCTAAGGCAGTAGCAGAGTGGCCAAAGACCTCTTCAGTTACGGAGACACAGAGTTTTTTTGGCCTATGCCAGTATTATCGCCGTTACATCCGAAATTTCAGCGAGATTGCTTCACCCCTCTAAAAGATCACCGAGAAAGATCGACCATTTGAGTGGACGAGTGAGTGTGAAGGTCCTTCAGGGCGCTGAAGGAACTCTTGACGACCGCCCCGATTCTTGCTCACCCTAATCCAAACCTAGATTTCATCTTAGACACTGATGCATCAGCTTCCGCTGTTGGCGCGGTTCTATCTCAGGTCATGGAAGACGGAACAGAGCAGGTATTGGGTTATGGTTCGCATACTCTAAATAAAACGGAGAGAAGATACATACCCACCAAGCGAGAACTATTGGCGGCGGTCCATTTCGTCAAGTATTATAACCACTTTCTGTATGGGCGCCTTTTTGCACTCCGTACAGACCATGCCTCACTATGGTGGATCAGGAACAGATCCGGAGGGCCAGGTAGCGAGATAGCAGGAATCACTGCAGGCCTATAACTTTAACGTTGTTCATCATCCCCACAAATTGCATGGGGATGCCGATGCCCTCAGCAGAATCAGCACGGAAGCTGAACACGAAGAGGCCACCACCATGACACTGTCAACACAGCCATCTCCAGAGTTCCCCGAATTGAGGTGCGCAAAGTGGAATCCGGAGAAAATCGCACACCACCAAACAACAGACGTGCAGACACGAGATATATACACGTGGATCCATGACGAGGTACGTCCTCCCATGGAATCAGTAACACCACTTTCCACAACAGCAAAATATTATTACCAACGGTTCGGAGAATGTCAATTAATAAACAACGTTCTATATATTAATGACCATCTGGTAGTCCCGGAAAGTTATCGTGAACTAATATTAAAACAACTGCATGATAACGCGAGGCATCTGGCCGTGGAAAGAACTGTTGCCCATATCAAATTGAGATTCCACTGGATCAGGATTCGCAATAGTGTCACGGCATTGGTTGCCAAATGTATCCCATGCCAAAAACGCGTTGTTGGCCACACCATATTGCACCATCTCAAATTAAGTTTGTTGGTGCACCATGTGAGCAAATGGCTACCGACGTGCTCGGATCCTTGAATACGACGGATGATGGAAATAAATACATCCTCGTATTACAAGATTATTTTAGGAAGTGGGTAGAAGCATTTGCTTTGCTGGACCAAGAGGCATCCACGGTAGCGGAGGTCTTGGCCAGCAATGTGCTCTGCCGCTTTGGTATGCTTTATGAGTTGCAATCCGATCAAGGAAGTAATTTTGAGAGCCAGCTCATATCAGAGCTCTGCAAATTGTTCCATATCGTCAAAACAAGGACAACTCCATAGCACCCCCGGAGTGACGGGATGGTAGTGAGATTCTATAGAACTCTCGCGGAGATGCTTACTAAGGAAACATGCCTTGATTGTAGAGATCAGGACCTACAGCTCCCGTATGTACTCATTGCTTACCGCACTTCAGTACATTCCAGCATGGGCTACATCCCTGGTCGGTTAATGTTAGGCTGTGAATTAGTCTTACCCCTGGATCTGGCCACGCCTCGAATACCAGGAGAGAAAAATTCACCATCTCTCTATGTCGAACTCCTGCGGCAAAGGATAGAACAAGCCCACGAGTTTGTGAGAGAAACCTTATCCACTGCACACCGGCGGCAAAAGACATGGCATGACCGGAGGGTGCACGGAGATCCGTATGAAGAAGGAATGATGATTTGGGTACACGATTCACGATGGTCTGCAAACGTGCCAAGTAAACTGAGTTACCAGTGGAAAGGCCCCTATGTGGTAGTAGGTAAGACGTTGGACATGACCTACCGTATTCGTGCTTCGGATGGCCTGACCTCAGTCATACACTTTGATCGACATAAACCTTGTGTCAGTGACGACCCAGCACCAGAGCACGGACTAGGCGTTTCTCGTGACACCAGTACCCAGACAGATATTTCTATGGAAATTAGTATTCCCACGGTTAGCGCAGAGCACCGCGGTGCCAGTTCAGCCCCACTTCTACCAAGCCAGAACGTGGGTGAACAAGCAGCTAACGCTGACGATGATGACGAGATACATACTCGCCATCTCCCTCCTCAGCACGGGTGTACTCGATCTGGGAAGTCGTATCTGAAGAATTTTGTGTTTGTTTTGTCCAAGGGACCGGATGGGAAAGTTGTTCCTCCGATCTCTTCCCATTCCCACCCACTTCATGCTATGCCTCCCCCATCATAGGGTTACCACAAGTGGAAGCTGACGCTGACCCGAGCCATGCTTCCCGTGGGGCGGAACATATGGTGAATAGCATGCAAGTGAAGAGGCTGGATGAAGGCTTAGCGTGTCTATAACCGCAGAACCGTACAACAAGGTGTACCCGACCACTTCCCAAAAATGCCTGACCACTTCCCAACCATGCGGGACCCATATCCGTCGATGCACCACCACCCCAAATCCAACTGGCGTCCCTTATCCATACACCATGTTCGGACATCACTGGTCCAGTCCATTTCACACTCCACTCGTCGTCTGTTGACCGTCAATCTTCAGATATGAGAGAGACTGCTGCAGCAGAGGAGGTGGGATCCCACACCGCACAGACCACCATTACCTACCCCCGCACCCCCCCCCCCGCCCCCGACAAATCTCCCGCACACACCTTCTTATCCAGTTACGTGAGACTGATCATTTGGATATAAGGAATGCATTACAGCCATCTACAGTATGCGTCACGGGAGGAACATTTGTCCAACGATCCTCCCTTTTTCCCTTTTCCTGATGTCGTACGGAAACAGCTAAATCTACATACTTCATTTACACGTAATAACAGTCGATATTATTAAGAGAGCAGGATGCCCGCGTTGTCGTCAGTCATAAGTAGGATTTTGCTACCGAAAAATTGAATTCGACAATGGATTGATCAAAGTTACGATAGCATCCGACAGGTCATCTGCGCTCTAAAGTAACTCTGTCCCACCCACGGGCTCGGCCAGTACAGAGTGAATTACCCTCAGGGTTCGATAAAGTTGACATTCACGCCGCCTCTCCCTCCTAACTCCCGTACCTGGCGGCCATAAACACGTCACCATCACCACAGCGCAAGTATCATCCACACAAATAACCAGCCACGCGTATCAGATTCAATCCACTAACATGTCAGAAACACAGACACTCAGGTTGACTGTATTCATGATCTCCGAACGACGGCATTGTAAATTGTAATAATTGTGGCACACACTTTCGAGTTGTACTGTAATTTAACCATTATTAAATGGTATTAATGTGTCTGGTCTAGGCCGGGATGGAGCTAGTTCTACCCATTGAGAAGAATGCTTGGCCAGCCCTCCCACTCGGAAAACACAGCTATCTTGACGGGATCAGTAACGTTGATCGACCGCCTGAATAGATCTGTTTAAACCACACATCAAATTACTTACAATTTTACTGTTAAATTTTTGATTAACAACACAACTGCTCCACCGTGCTACAAATCATTAGCGCACGGGCCGGTAAAGTGGCATAAAAATCTGACAGTCTAGTTACAGAGAGAATTTCAAAAATTCTCTTCCTGGCGTTCCAGTCTATAATCAACACGGGCTGAGAAATACCTATTACAGACACCTGTCAAGACGCATGTTAAAGATCTCCCGCAAAATGGGGACATTATAAAGATCTTGATGTAACATATATATTTCTATCTCTCGCATATGCAACAAGACTACACCTCAGCAACAGCATTTTGGCCGTCGCCATGGACAGCAAAGATGTTTCTGATCAAACACGTGCTTTTTAGAGCCACGTGACCTTTGCTGCTACTTTTCAGTAAATTGGATCAAACGCGTTAAAACGCAAGAGCCGCCCAAAGACATGACTACCACAGCGTGATGGAGGAGAGGCGAGGGTGAGTTAGGTTAATTGCCGCTGACGTCACCTGACTCATACACACCCGATCGAGCCCTCAAGCCTAAAATTAAAACAGGCAAGTTTATAAGCATCCAATCTGGAGAACCGCCTCATGCTAATTAAAAGGTGAGGCGCCGCAAAGAAAAAGTAGTACCACGTTTCTATGTTGATCAAAGGCTGTTAAATGTGCGAAATTAAGACAGGGTTAATGAGCCATTCTTCCTATAATTAAAAGTACTCCATTTATATGGGAAGAATTAATCCCTAGATGTCTAGTTCAGAGAAAGAGGAAACTTTTATATAAGAATGACCGAATCACCTGTAAAGACTTTTAGGTGTGGTCATCCGCGCCTGTGACGTCACTAAATAGTATAAAAGGAGGAAGCGAGCTCTGAAACTTTGTCTTCCCATCAAAACTCGACACCAGGGAAGAACAGATAGCATTAGGCTTCTTTCGTGTCGCAAACCAAATTCTGCTGTTTTATTATTATTTCATTATTATACTTGGCCTGGAAAGTTAAATACAATGAAGAGATAGGGCATTATGTTTTGAATAAGGTTCCCGCAGCCAACTACCATGCGGGAACGAGATGTCACTCCTTGAAGATTTAGCATTATCGGATTCGTCTGAAGAAGAATCGGTACCAGTTCCAAAACTGTTCCTGTGCAGCTCGTTATTAGCTAGCGGAGAGCCCTGTACCAGAACTTTCATGAGAAAATCCGACCGCACCCTTCATGTTAATAAGGATCATCTCTTCCAGTCAGCCTTCTGTGTGACGTGCCAGTATCTCTACACCGCTACTCGCTACGGGGTGACCCACGCATTCTGATAACATCACCGTGTGTTAGAGGTAACATTAGTTCCTGGAGAAGAGAAAGAGCATCGTGCCGTTTTATCCACCCATTTCGAATCTCGGTTCCCGGTCAAAGTTCTCCCGACTGAGAAAATGGCCCGCACAAAGAACACTACTTGTAGATGTCCTGTTAGTCATCGTCTTCCCGCGGCTACTGTAAGCAATGTTCCGACAGCCAGACGTGAAATCCTGCCCGCAGCCGCATCAGGAAGTGTTACGCTGGTACCAGTTACTGCATCTACACCGGTCCTGAAGCGGAGTAAGAAGCGAAAGTCTCCCGCTGAATCCAGTCTGGCAGCACCCGCATCAGTTATTAGCCATCCGGCTATGGTCACTACACCCGCACCCGTAGTGTCTGAGACAGTGTTAGCCACTCAGCCGATTTCGGTAGTGATCATGACACTTGCGGAAATAGACATTCCAAGTTACCCGCAGTCCCCATCTCCGCCAGAACTGACCATAGACGAGGGACCAGGACCGTCGCAGCCTGCGGCGATTATTATAACTCCGACCAATGTTATCCAGCATCCACCTCCTAGCCTTTCTGACCCAGCTATCAGAAAGGAAACTACGCCGGAATGTCCATACGCGGAAAAGGGCCATCTCCTGACATATGGTGCGATTCGTGGAAATGTATTAATTATTACTTTAATTTTTTGAAATACTTTTCTTCTTATTATATATGTTAGATCAATTGAATCCCATCCCTAGGATGACTACGGTTATCCGACACAGCCGCACACTCCAGTGCCCGGCAGTGTCCCACACGAAATGAGCACTGCAGACTCCGATGTTGTAAGAACGTCATGTGTGACGTAAAGAATACAACATCCCACAGTGCAATAATGTCATAATCCCATCATGCAGTCTCAGCTACGTTGGGTCTGCCTGATAAACTAACTGTTAAGTTATTATTATATTCTATTTTTCTTATTATTTTTCTTCCTATCTTAGATGTCAGGACGGATATGGGGTCAGCGAGAGCTGCCCATTGCGGACACGCTATAACGGGCCGCAAATATATTTTTAATAAATAATAAGAGATACGTGTTGCGTACCCCTTTATTTACCTGGGGTGCGCAAGTAATTCGGAGTAATTCACTAAAAAAAATACCCCGTGATGGTATGCTTCATGGTTCATATATGTATACTTATATATATTATTTTATTATATTATATATTTAAAACTTAAATTGTGGTACGTTGGAGCTTGGGTGTTCTCTGCGGAGATAATGATTATCCGCACTCGGAGAGAACACCCATGCAAGCTATTGTTTAGAATCATTTACTAATAAAGTTACAGCACGCACCGTATTAATGTATTAATAAAACAAGACAAATGAAGAAAAGGCCTGGAAAAATAATTCTAGGTCAAAAATTGAAAACTGAAAGTATGCCTCCCCCCTCCTCTTGGCACCTCTATGTGCTCTGTCTCTTGAATACGCGTCTATTGCATCACTACTCCTCTTCGGCCACGCACCTGCCCGGGAAGTCTATAATTCCTGCCTACCATACGTCCGTGCATCGATCCACCAAGCGCGATCGTTTGCTACGGATGTCAAACTAGGAGGGGGTGGTGTAGTTCGGATCAACCGGTCGGGTACCAGCCGTACCAGCTAAGCTGGGTACGCGCCGCCCGTCCTGGATTCATTCCCTGAACACGGAATGAAAATCATTGTATAGACTTATATTTTTAGGTCACCAAATCAAATCTTGTAAGTTCATAGATCATGAAATTGCTATGAACAGGCATACTGGTGACACAAATTCTTGGGATGAGACAGTTGTATTTAATGTTCTTGACGATGGTCGCACAGCCCCACCGGAACGATTGAGTTCCACCGGCCTTAGGAGCCAGTTTTTGTTACCTGCAGGGCAGTCTCGTACAAGGTCCATCACCCCGAGACCGGATGCTAACCAGCGTCATCATTCGTCATGCACTTGCGGCGCGGTGAGTCAACATGATACACCGGAACTGCCCGACACTACCCCGTGAGCTACACTGCGCAGCTGCGTCCACGTTTGAAACCACTTTGACATGATCCAGTGACGTCATCGATCTTGTCTCAGATGTGGCATAGAGTAACATTGGATAGGATTTTCCGTATGCAATTGAGGAGCACAATGAGCCGCAGATTGGCTGGGGGTGGAGCGGGGCTCAGGTGGCTTCTTGGGCTTGGGTTGTGTGATAAGTGTGCCTTGGCCTACTGGTCAGAATTGAGGTCTGTGCCTCCATATGATCGAGTATTCCGAAGCAGTGGTTTTGTTTCTGTCTTTGTGTGTTTGGCTACTTTAGTCCCCTAAATGCATGTACTATCAATGTTATAATGTTCACAGTCTGCACCTAACGTTTACCTCTTTGATGTTGCTCTCACACCACGTGAATTTCACGTAGCTATGGTAAGCTCCTGGGAAGATCGCGTCATCCGAGGATATCGAGCACAGTTTGTACTCAGTACAAATTATACTCAGTATTACCAAACAATCTCCCAGGCATGGCTGTTGATCACATGTAAGAATTATCAAGAGAAGGTGAATTCGTCCAAATATTTTCTAACGTTAATGCTTCAGGATAACTTTAATGCGTGCTGTTAAAATGATTACGGTCAGCGAGTCTGCATTAAAAAGCTAAAAATAGAGCATAATAATTGGACTGTTACAATCAAGGTTAGCAAATTTAAATATGAAGAATTATATGCATCATGGTAGCTGGAGTTGGGGTAGGGGAAGAGTAAAATCTGGTGTGGCAAGTGCTTCCCCCCCCCCACCCGCCCTCACACCCGCCTTGACTACGTACCTGGTGTGGTGGTGGTTAGTTGGGTGTGTGAGGAGGGGGTGTGTTAGTGGGGGAGGGCTGTGGTGGTGAGGTGTAGGTTGGTGTGTGGGGATGTGGGGTGGTGGGGGGGGGAGGGGTGGACCCGGCGTCTACGAAATTTATTACTCCCACCCACTTCATGCTATACCCCCATTATAGAGTTACCACAAGCGGAAGCTGAGGCTGACCCAAGCCATATTTCCTGTGGGGTGGAACATGTGATAAATAGCATGGAAGTAAAGAGGCTGAATGAAGCCTTGGCGTGTGTAAAACCGCAAAACCGCACAACTCCGTGTACCCAACCACATCCCCAAATCGCCAGACCACCCTCCAAACAAGCCGCACCCTTGTCCATGACGGCACCAACGCCCCCAATCCAACTGGCGTCTCTCATCTATACACCAAGTTCAGACATCACCGGCCCAGTCCATTTCACACTCCACTCATCGTCTGTTGACGTCAATCTTCAGATATGAGAGAGACAGCTGCTACAGAGGAAGTGGCATCCCGCACACACCGACCAACAATACCACCCGCAGTGGGCAGGGAAGCAGTCTGTTCAGCAGACTCTCGGCTC
Source organism: Chaetoderma sp. LZ-2023a (assembly GCA_034401795.1). Lineage (NCBI taxonomy): Eukaryota > Metazoa > Mollusca > Caudofoveata > Chaetodermatida > Chaetodermatidae > Chaetoderma > Chaetoderma sp. LZ-2023a. The sequence goes on along the minus strand of CM067363.1, from coordinate 65,410,399 downwards.
GAATTTTCCCGGTGTCTAAAAACTACGACAAGGCACCAACCGTCGTGTAATGGGAGATGACCACATCCCCCTATCCAAGGGCCACCCTCTCCATAGGGCCCACCATACTCCCCCGTGGGCAGTCAGGACATCACACCACAGACAGAACATCAGTTACATACATAATACACTAGCCCTCAGGGCTGGATACGTCAATTCAACGTTGCGCGCACATCACACACATACTCAGTTATACTCAGCATAATGGAGACATACAACACAGGCACCAACATCGTTTAGCAGCCCGGACTTCCCGACAACCACATTATCGTCAACAAACAACAGCCAACAATTCTCCAGCACACACCTTCTTATCTAGTTATGGGTGGACTGATCATGCGGATAGAAGGAATGCACTGCAGCCATCTACAGTATGCATCATGGGAGAAACGACCACCCTTCCCCTCTCCTCTCCCACGACGTCGTACGGAAACAGCCAAGAATACTATGCATCATTTACATGTAATAACCGTCAATATTATTAAGAGAGTAAGATGCCCGCATTGTCATCAGTCACGAGTAGGATTTTGCTACCGAAAAGTTGAATTCGACAATGGATTGATCAAAGTTACGACAGCATCCTACAGGTCACCCACGCTCTAAAGTAACCCACCTCCCGCCCACGCGACCGGCCATTACAGAGCAAAATACCAGCAAGGTTCGATAAAGTTGACACCGCACCCGCCACCCCCCCCCCCCCCGCAATCAGCGGCAATAAAAACGTCACCTTTCACCACAGCACAAGTATCATCCACAGATAACCAGCCACGCGTATCAATCAAAATTACCAACATGTCAGAAACACAGACACTCAGCTTGACTGTATTCACAATCTGCAAACGACGGCATTGTAAATCGTAAAACTGTGTGCACTCATTTCCGAGCTGTATTGTAATTTAACCATTATTACTAATAATAATGTATCTGGTCTAGGTAGGGATGAGGCTAATTCTACCCATCGAGGAGAATGCTTGGCAGCCCACCCGCTCGCAAAACACAGCTATCTTAGTGGGATCAGTAACTTTGATACACCCCATGAATAGGTCTGTTTAAACCACACATCAAATTACCTACAGCTTTGCTGTTATTTTTTTAATTAAGAACACAACTGCTCTACCGTGTATACATATCATTAGCCATGAGCCGATAAAGCGGCATCAAAAATCTAACAGTATCGACACGGGCTGAGAACTACATATTACAGACAAATAAAAAGACGCATGTAAAAGAACTCACGCAATAAAGGGACGGTATTTCATAAAGATTCATGATAGAAAATATATTTCCATTTCTCGCATCTACAGAGAATACACCTCGGCCGCATTATTTCGGCCATCGCCATAAACAGCATCTATGTCTCCGATCAACCACGTGTTTTCAAGAGCCACCTGACCTTTAGTGCTATTTCCAGTAAATTGGATCAATCACTTTAAACAAAAGAGCCACCCAAATACGCGACTACCACAGCGTGATGGAGGAGTGGCGAGGGTGAGTCGGAGTAATTACCACTGACATCACCAGGCTCCCACACACCCCATCGGGCGCTCCAGCCTGAAATTAAAACAGGCGAGTTCTTTTTCTTCTTTTCGTTCGCTGATCATACCGCTAGTCCTGTAAGTGACTATCGACATGATCATAAGTGAGCAGGCGAGATTATAAGCATCCAAGCTGTAAAACCGCTTCACTCTAATTAAAAGGTGATGCTCCACGGGAATAAGTAGTGCTCAGTCTTTTTTATTTGTCTGTAATATGTAGTTCTCAGCCCGTGTCGATTATGGACTGGAATGTAGGCAAGAGAATTTTTGAAATTCTCTCTGTAATTATACTGTTAGATTTTGATGCCGCTTTATCGGCCCATGCGCTAATGATATGTATACACGGTAGAGCAGTTGTGTTCTTAATTAAAAATATAACAGTAAAGCTGTAGGTAATTTGATGTGTGGTTTAAACAGACCTATTCATGGGGTGTATCAAAGTTACTGATCCCACCAAGATGGCTGTGTTTTGCGAGCGGGTGGGCTGCCAAGCATTCTCCTCGATGGGTAGAATTAGCCTCATCCCTACCTAGACCAGACACATTATTATTAGTAATAATGGTTAAATTACAATACAGCTCGGAAATGAGTGCACACAGTTTTACGATTTACAATGCCGTCGTTTGCAGATTGTGAATACAGTCAACAAGAGTGTCTGTGTTTCTGACATGTTGGTAATTTTGATTGATACGCGTGGCTGGTTATCTGTGGATGATACTTGTGCTGTGGTGAAAGGTGACGTTTTTATTGCGCTGATTGCGGGGCGGGTGCGGTGTCAACTTTATCGAACCTTGCTGGTATTTTGCTCTGTAATGGCCGATCCAGTGGGCGGGACAGGCTTACTTTAGAGCGTGGATGACCTGTAGGATGCTGTCGTAACTTTGATCAATCCATTATCGAATTCAACTTTTCGGTAGCAAAATCCTACTCGTGACTGATGACAATGCGGGCATCATACTCTCTTAATAATATTGACTGTTATTACATGTAAATGATGCATAGTATTCTTGGCTGTTTCCGTACGACGTCGAGGGAGAGGAGAGGGGAAGGGTGGACGTTTCTCCCATGATGCATACTGTAGATGGCTGCAGTGCATTCCTTCTATCCGCATGATCAGTCCACCCGTAACTAGATAAGAAGGTGTGTGCGGGAGAATTGTTGGCTGTTGTTTGTTGGCGATAATGTGGTTGTCGGGAAGTCCGGGCTGCTAAACGATGTTGTTGCCTGTGTTGTATGTCTCCGTTATGCTGAGTACTTGGAAAGGGGGATGTGGTCATCTCCCATTACACGACGGTTGGTGCCTTGTCGTAGTTTTTAGACACTGGGAAAATTCGAGCCGAGAGTCTGCTGAACAGGCTGCTTCCCTGCCCACTGCGGGTGGTATTGTTGGTCGGTGAGTGCGGGATGCCACTTCCTCTGTAGCAGCTGTCTCTCTCATATCTGAAGATTGACGGTCAACAGACGATGAGTGGAGTGTGAAATGGACTGGGCTGGTGATGTCTGAACTTGGTGTATAGATGAGAGACGCCAGTTGGATTGAGGGCCTTGGTGCCATCATGGACAAGGGTGCGGCTTGTTTGGAGGGTGGTCTGGCGAATTGGGGATGTGGTTGGGTACACCGAGTTGTGCGGTTTTGCGGTTTTACACACGCCAAGGCTTCATTCAGCCTCTTTACTTCCATGCTATTTATCACATGTTCCACCCCACAGGAAGCATGGCTTGGTCAGCCTCAGCTTCCGCTTGTGGTAACTCTATAATGGGGGTATAGCATGAAGTGGGTGGGAGTGGGAAGAGATCAGTGGAACAACTCTTCCATCTGCTTCCTTGGACAAAACAAATGGAAAATTCTTCAAATACGGCTTCCCAGATCGAGTAGACCCATGCTGAGGAGGGAGAGGGCGAGTACGTATCTCGTCATCGTCCCCAGCGTTAGCCGCTCGTTCACCGGTGTTCTGGCTTGGTAGAAGATGGGTTGAACTGGCACCGCAGTGCTCTGCGCTAATGGTGGGAATACTACTTTCTGTAGAAATTTCTGTCTGGTTACCGGTGTCATGAGAAACGCCCAGCCCGAGCTCTGGTGCTGGGTCATCACTGACACACGGTTTAAGCCAATCGAAGTTGATGACTGCGGTCAGGCCATCCGAAGCACGGATACCGTAGGTCACGTCCGACGTCTTACCTACTACCACATATGGGCCCCTCCACTGGCAACTCAGTTTACTTGGCACTTGATCGTCGTGAATCGTGTACCCATACCATCCTTCTTGCTTCATACGGATCTCCATGCACCCTCCGGTCGTGCCATGTCTTTTGCTTCCGGTGTGCAGTGGATACAGTTTCACGCTCTAACTCATGGGCCTGTTCTATCTGCTGCCACAAGAGTTCAACATAGAGAGATGGTGAATTTTTCTATCCTGGTATCCATGGCATAGCCAGATCCAGGGGCAAAGCTAATTCACAGCCTAACATTAACCGAGCACGGTGTAACCCATGCTGGAATGTACTGAAGTGCGGTAAGCCATGAGCACATATGGGAGTCGTAGATCCCAATCTCTGCAATCAAGGCGTGTTTCTTTAGTAAGCATCTCCATGAGAGTTTGATTGAATCTCTCCATCATCCCATCACTGCGGGGGTGATATGTGGTCTTCCTTGTTTTGACGATGTGAAACAATTTGCAGAGCTCTGATATGAGCCGGCTCCCAAAATTACTTCCTTGATCAGAGCGTAGCTCATAAGGCATACCAAAAAGGCAGAATACATTACTTGCCAGGACCTCCGCTACGCAGGATGCCTCTTGGTCTGGCAAAGCAAATGCTTCTACCCACTTCATGAAATAATCTTGTAATACGAGGATGTACTTGTTTCCATCATCCGTCGTATTCAAGGGTCTGAGCACATCAATAGCCACTCGCTCCCACGGTGCACCGACTATCTTAATTTGATGCTAAATAGTATTAATAAGATAGAACCTAATACTATACACCATTTGGGCTTTCCTGGTGGGGTCTGTCTTCGTCACGGGACGTCGCCCAGTGCCTCATGCAGTAACGCAGCCTAGGCTAGGTGTCGTTCCCACATATGCATACAAGAATAAGGACTATGCCTTATAGGAAGTATAATCAAGGCGTAGGACAGCTAGTCCTATATGAGACTCCGGCTCATAAAAACATGATCGAAGAACATAGCCCATGGGACACTAGTCTAGCATGAGATCGAGAACCATTCCCAGGAAACATGGTTGAGAGACATAGTCCATGATCTTTCATGTGATGCCCCTCTCACGCATATGCCCTCCCACATCCCAAAGAATCACTTTTCATGATCTCTGATCATGCGAGACATGGCTCACAATACGAACGCTTACCATGGCCTGACTGTACATTGAGCCATCTTGACCACACAGATGAACCGACATGATCAAGACGACCGGCCGGCGACCCAGTCGATAGCGATCACCATCTGAGCTCATGCTCTGGGGCAACCGACGGTCTGATCCGTATCTATCTGCCAACAGAATACGAACTTTTACCATTTTCCCCAGCCTTGTCTGCAGGGCCCCTCCAGCAGATCATAAAAATCCAAAAAGAATCTGCAGAGTCTAGCCCTTGGTGAGGTTTGTCACCTCCTACCGTGCATCTCCACTTACTGAGACAGGATGAACCAAATATCTCGGTAGCCCGAACAATACGCCGACTAGACAGTACCGCAGTAGGATGTTAATTTATCCTTCGTTAGACATGGAGGCCTTTAGTATCTCCTCTGCATTATATACGTGATTTAGCATGCCCCCAGACTCTCGCGAGCCCACTGCCGCCTGTTACCATCACCCTTCGAGGAGCCTATCCCTCTGTGGTGATGGTGCGATATGGTGCTGGCCATCAGCACGTCTTTGGCATGGGATACATTTGGCAACCCATGCCTTCACACTATCGGGAATCCCGATCCAGTGGAATCTCTGTTTGATGTGAGTAACGGTCCTTTCCACAGCCAGATGCCCGGTGTTATCATGTAATTGTTGTAGTATAATATTCCGATTACTTTCCGGGATTACCAGATGGTTATTGATGTAGAGAACGTTATTGTGGAGGTGACATTCTTCAAATCGCTGGTAATAATATTTAGCCATAGTGGATAGTGGTGATACCGATTCCTTGGGAGGACGTACCCCCTCCTGGATCCACGCATATATATTTCGTATTTGCACGTCTGATGCTTGGTCATGTGCGATTTTCTCCAGATTCCACTCTGCGCACCGCAATTCGGGGAACTCCAGAGATGGCTGTATAGATTGTGTCATGGTTGTGGCCTGTTGGTGTTGATCTCCTTGCCCGATTCTGCTGAGGGCATTGGCATTCCCATGCAGTTTGCCGGGACGGTGAACAACGTTAAAGTTATAGGCCTGCAGGGATTCCTGCCATCTCGCTACCTGGCTCTCCGGATTTTTAAGGTTTCTGAGCCAGCGTAGTGAGGCATGGTCTGTACGGAATGTAAATTGGCGGCCGTACAGAAAGTTTTTGTAATACTTGATGAGATGTACCACTGCAAGTAGTTCTCGCTTCGTGGTTGCGTATCTTTTTTCGGTTTTATTTAATGTATGCAAACCATAACCCAATACCTGCTCCGTTCCATCCTCCGTGACCTGAGATAGAACTGCGCCAATAGCATAAGCCGATGCATCAGTGTCTAAGATGAAATCGAGGTTTGGATTAGGATGAGCAAGAGTCGGGGTGGTCATCAAGAGTTTCTTCAACACCCTGAAGGAACCTTCACACTCACTCGTCCACTCAAAGGGTCGATCTTTTTCCGTGATCTTATAAAGGGGTGAAGCAATCTCACTGAAATGATGGATGTATCGGCGATAGTACTGGCATAAGCCGAGAAAACTGTGTTTCTGTGATCGAAGAGGGTGTTGGCCACTCTGCTACTGCCTTTGTTTTTGATGGCTGAGTAGCCACTCCATCACCGGATATGACATGTCCCAGGAACTCGACGCTCTGTCTGAAGAGATGACATTTCTTTGGTTTGAGCTTTAAGTTGGCCATGCGGAAGTGTGATAGCACGGTGTCCAAATTGTTTAATTTTTTGCTCAAATGTTGGACCAAAAACTATTACGTCATCAATGTAACATAGACAGATCTCCCATTGCAGGATAGTTAATACCTGCTCAATGAGACGTTCAAAAGTTCCAAGAGAGTTGCACAAGCCATAGGGCATCTTGCAGAATTGAAAAAGACCATCCCTACAAACGAATGCGGTCTTTTCCATGTCCGCTTCATCCATGGCTACTTGCCAATAACTGCTAGCTGGGTCAAAGGTACAAACCACTTGGCTCCGGACAACGAATCCAAAGCCTGATCTATTCTGGGTAACGGATATGCATCCTTAACGCTAAGATAATTAGGGCGGTGGTAGTCTATACAAAACCGTAAGGTTCCATCCTTTTTGCCTGCTAGTACTATTGGGCTGGCCCATGGGGATGCTGATGGTTCTATAATACCGGTCCGCAACATGTCGTTAACTTGGTGATGGGCTTCCGCTTCCTTGTGAATGGGAAGACGTCGTACCAGTTGTCATATGCGGCAACTATTGCCCGCGTTGATGGAGTGTCGTACAAGATGGGTTTCTCCGAGATCCATGTCTCCAGATGAAAAACTATCGCGATATTTGTAAAGTAATTTCCGTATTTGAGATTGCTGTAATCCTACTCTGGCACGTAAGTACAAATCATGAATGTGTTCAGGTAAATCATCAGTCATTTCCGTGTGTCGGGTGGCAAGTGTGGGTGTTTCCAAAGCGATCACGTCCACCAAATGGAGTTATGGGGTCTGCGGTGCCATTGAACACGCGAAAAGGTATGTCTTCTTTGTTGGTTGTGTCCACGATCATACGGGGACTTGCGCATTGTGAGGCGATCATGTAATCAGGGTCGGGTTCCAGCATGGTGATGTGGGTGTTACTTCCTATCTGTGGTGCTGTGGCCCATAAGATTTGCTCCTGTCCCTGCTCAACTGTGGCTGTACTCAATAGTATCAATGCACACGTGTCGTATAATGACGATTCCGGTCCAAGAGGTATCCGTCGGCCATCTATGTCGAGTTCCTGTTGTTTGCAGTGGATGATGGCTTCGCTGGCACTAAGAAAATCAGAGCCAAGACGGGCGTCGTTTTGGATAGAAGTGATGACAACGCGCTGTATGAATTGCATCTCCTCTATTTGGATAACAAGATTAACTACACTGGCTACGGTCACATCAGCTCTCGTAGCCGTCTGTAGATAAATGTTTGTAGGCTTGAGGGGAGGCTTCTTATGAGGTGGGATGCTCTCATATAAGCGCTTGTTAAATACGGTGATAGAAGTTCCAGTATCAACGGTGGCACTGGTGGAAATACTGCTAAACAGACAGGCACACGTGTATATGACTTTGCGGTGTACCTGCGGAAGAGTTTCCAATGATGCTGTCTGCGAAAGTGAACGCAGAGTGGAAGCATTCTGTATGTAGTCGGCTTGTTTCTGAATGGCTTCTAATGCAGGTGATGGCTGAGTGAGGAAAGGGCCTGCCCAACGTCACCGCTGTTGCGAGTGCTTTGGCAAAGACGGAGCTGGTGGTAGCAATGGTGATGGAGTTGTTGCCGTTTCTGTATATGTGGTGTTCGTGTAGACAGCAGTGCGGATGGGATTCTCACGATCATGGATAAGAGCTACCTGAGCGAGCCACTTCTTACAATGCATCATTGGATGTTTTGTTGATGCACAGAAGAAAGAGTGGCGTCGTGGAATGCGTTCGTATCGCCGGCAGCGTCGTCGTTTACGAATCCATGATGCAGAGTGAATAGTTTCTCCCATACCGGTGCTGTCCGTGGATGCAGCAGATGAAGCTGTGCGGGACGGTGTTTTACATACCACCAAGGGACACCGAGAATCCAGTGTCTTAGTGGTGGGACGTGGTGCTTGCAGAAACGTTGTTTCAGCGGAGGTGCTACAACCTACCACTGCCGTTTTACAAAGGAAAGGTTTGTTATGTGTGAACATAGGGTTGGGGGGGGGGTGGCAGTGCTCCGGATGTTGGAGGCATCATAGGCACCGACATATATGAAGCCATGCATATTGGTGTGTGTGAAGACTGATGCTTGATGGTGATAGTTGGCCACCGAACGGTGTTGAACGGGGCCACAGTTGAGCCAGGTAGTAAGTATTGGCACCGAGGTGACTCTTCAATCTGTGCCCTTAGGAGTTTGACAGCTTATCTGGTTGCGGTGGTCTGTGGTCAGCGGTGGGTGTGATAGACGGAGGTCGGTTAGGGCAGTGTTCTCTCCAATGTCCTGGCTGACCGCATCTGGGTGTGTAGTTGCCAGGTTTGGACTGAGTGTTGTTACCAAGTTCGTGAGTGCTGAGATCTGTTTATTTGTCTCGTCTATTCTATCATTCATGTTGCCGCGGTTGTTGTTGCTTTGCTGGTTCCCACGCCATGGGGCTCCATTGTAGCCTCTTTTGTGGCCACGCCCCCTTCCTCTAGGCACGTGATTCTGATTGGATTGGTGTGGTGCATGCTGCTGTGTGGATGGCTCTGTGGTTGATGATGCTGTGGGTGTAGCGTGATTGTCAGTTGATGGGGCGATGTTTGCACCTTCTATCTCATTGATAGGATGAAGTTGGCGGCGGTTGGTTTTCTCCCACTCCAGGAAAGTTTCAATGTGTACCGTGGTGACTGTTAATTGTGCTGGGCTTCCATTGTCAGTGAGAAAGAGTTTTTCCTTTAGGGCGTGTTCACCGCTCAACGCATCAATAAACGTGTCACGGTGAAGATGTGTGATGCCTTCTATGTTGGTGCTGGGATACGCATGGGTGACCAGTCTCCGGATGCGACTAGCCAGCTCTGTAGTGTCTCTCCCGCACATCATCGAAGACAGCTAATTTCTCCTACAGCGGTGTCGCCGAACCGTTCCGACAATGCTTGTTCAAGTTGGGTGTAAGTGGATGTGTAGTCTGTCCCGAGGTCTGCGAGAACTTGAAGGGCTTTTCCATAAAGCTTTGCGGCGAGATATTCACCATTTGTTGATCGTTCCAGTGGTTTGTCCGACTTATTATCTCGAACTGGACTTTATAATTGGCCCAGTCATTCTCCCCGCTAAATTCGGCAGGGAGGATGACTCCGCCAGAACCACAGGAGGAACTGAGTGGAGCAAATCCGGGTGGTGGTGGTATTCGGGTGACCGATGAAAAAGCTGATGCTGGTCGTCGTGCGGGTGGTAGTGGTGGTGCTGTAGGTGTTTCCCATTGATGCCGATGCTGAGGAGTACGAGTGCGTATAGACAAATCTATGTATGTCCGCCCTGTTGCAGATCCATAAACCGACGTAGGTCTATGGACGAGAGGCGGTACATTGTGGAGATGATGTGGACGTTCTTCATGTGGTGAGGACTGACACTCGTCGTACGGTGGTGGTGCAGTTACCTGACGGTCGTGATGTGTGGCATGAGTAATTTATCGATGAAATGGGGGTGCCGAGTCCTCCCGATGGTACCGTCTTGTCCCCTGAAAATAGGATGGTACATTTAATGGGGGCTGCATGGGAGGTTGTCTATTATAAGGATCATAACCCTGTCATACAGTATCTGGTGATGACATGGGTGAACGATAGTGATGGGAAGGATAATAGGTTTGCCCATAAATGGGTCTTTGTCGAGATCGTCCACGATCCGGCCCTGATGGAGTTGGCCTATCGCAGACATCTGATATGGTACGAAATTCTGTTCCCGCTTGTGAGGCATCACGGAAGGTCCCCTCACTGATAGGCGAGAACAGGTGATATTGCGATGCTGGTGATTCCACATTGCTAGAATTCCTGGCATAGTCGGTGAGCATACAAGCATGGTGTCCATCGTAGGACGCTACCTCTTGATCGAGGGAGTCGTCGCTGAATGGAGAAAGTATACTAAGCTCACTATATGGTGTGGGCGTGAGTTCGCTGCGTGTTGCTAATGTTCTTGTCCCACTTATAGCTCACGGGGTAGTGTCGGGCCATTCTGGTGTCTGGTGTCAACTTGTCACGTCACATGTACACGACGGGTGATGATGCTGGCTAGCTTCCAGTCTCAGGGTTACGGATCCTGTACGACACAGCCCTATGGGTATCAAAGACTGGCTCCTAAGGCAGGTGGAACTCAATCGTTCCGGTGGGGCCATGCGACCATTGGTGCGGACATTAAACACAACAGTAGCATCCCATGAGTTGGTGTCACCGGTATGCCTGTCCATAGCAATTTTGAGATCTATAGACTTACATGATTTGATGGTGGCCTAACCTAAATAAGCCTATACAATTGGTTTACATAAACAGACCGTCAAGTTTGCTAGATAACAATGAGCATACGAAAATACAGACATGGAGACAGCCTGATGAACTTATACGAGAACACTAATTAACTTAACATAAGGTATTATACCTATAAGCTGAAAAGGAAAGAAAAATATCTTTTATCGTGGCTAGAGGCTATGTGCCTCGCGCGGGCATTACTTCTGATGCTGTTTTTCTTGGGTGAGAAGTAGTAGCCTCGTGCGGGCCGCCATCACTGGATCATTACGAGAGGCAAGTACCTCACATGGGCCTTCATCACAGGAAAATTCTGCCACCGCTTAAAGCGGGAGAAGAGTGTTGGCCAGAAAGGGGCCACTCTTATATTCAACCAAAGTGCTATAAAGAAAAGACCATGCCAGTGAAACTATAACTAAAATGTTGCGTGCTGTTTTACATGAAGACGGGATGAGCGATTCTGAGGGGATTCCCACGTCATCGTCTTATGTAGTTCCAAATATACTGAATTAGTAGGTGCCGCTTTTATTTTTGCCGGCCTTCTTCTATGCCCAACCTATCATTTAGGTTTTAAAGAAAAGAACTGGTTTAGGCTGCAAATGGCGGGTGCCCTACCTAGTTTTGAGATATGGTTGTCAATGAGAGCGGACATCCTATGGCATCAACACTCAAGACAGCGTGCGTACATGTTATTTCGCTAGACATCCGAGCTCGATGAGAATCCGGATATCTTGCTCCATAACCACATGAAACGTCACAGGACAATGGCTACTTTTCACATAAGCACGTTTAAGCAACTGACCTATCGTTACGGTGGGGGTTGGAGAGATGAATACCCACCGTGAATGTCCTTCCCGTGAGGGCGTGGCAGATCCCAACATCTTGCCCAGACATTCTTACATAATTTGGTGGGGATGCGCATCTCGCCCGTCACCAAGTCCTACGGAGCTAACCTTTTGACCTGATGTTAGGTTTAAACACAAGTTGTCCAGATATGCACTGCGGTGCGGGGAAAATCTCCTAAGAGATGAGAAAGAGATTAATAATTATAATATGTTTTCGCAGTGCTTCCTACATTGGCAAGAATAATTAACTACTATGTATGAGAGGATACATGGGAGGTGTGTGTGACACCACACACTGGCCATCACCGCTCGGAAACCTCCAATGGTTTCCCATGGTCGGATCAGTCCATGGTGTGGATAGTGACATCCAAACAATTAAGAAGCCATAAGGCTCAGTGGAACATGAAGAGAGACAATGACTTTATAGATATGAGGCCTAGTAGGTATGTGGCCAATTTTACACAACATTGCCGGAGTGCGGGGCTAAATTATTGCAACTACCGGAAAGGAGGCATACACTATGTGTCTCTTAACGAAGAAATTGTCTCTAATCATATTAAACCTGTCCTATCGAGCTAAATAGTCAGGTTTTAGTCGGTAGCATGGCGGGCTAAACAGAGTTATAGCACGGACAGCGACCTCAGTGAAAATTTGTAGGTGGCGGGAGAAGGTGATGCATATATAAATGTCGCTGTATAGTGTTTCCTACATGCACTGTGGTCCTAAGTTTTCTACAAATAAACAAAACATATCAACGAATGGCTACTAGCCATATACAAAACTAACCAAGTACAAGTAATACGATGTGAATTGATCAAAATAACAATAGTAGTACAGGTTGGTAGACCTACCACGGTGCGGTTAGTGAAAACACCTTACGGTAAAATAAAAATAACTATGAACAGATAAAGAAATTATAACTAATGGTCATAAGACCGAGACGGTGCCTTTTAGTCATCGGGACCATTTACAAAGATGAGATACAATCGTTAAAGTTGTATTTAACGGAATAATTAAAGATGTTAAGTACAGATACTTGAATAGTCGGTAGCCATTCTTAAGGGCGGGCTATCGTGTTACTGAAATTGATACGTCACCGTTGGTGTGGCGTGAGTCGACACGTTCTCTGGAAGCTGGAAGAGTTTCCGTATGTAGATTCCCGCAGACAGGATTCCCGCATGCTAATCCAGGACGGGAGCGGTGCGAACTCAGGATGGTAATCACAATATAAGAATGTCTAACGAACGGTCAGTAAGTTCTACGATAACATTGCTGCTATGAGAACGATTCCCGTTCAACGATGGTAAATATGAAAGTTGAGAACAACACGTTAACAGAGGGGGTTGTTGAATGTGGTTGAAGATACATAACTAAGCTTAACGGTAGGGGGTACGCCAGTTAGCTCTTAAGATGTACCGGGCAAAGTTTACTTGCTGCGTTCAAAAGGTTTAAATAAACCTACACGACATCAGTGCGGGGGTTGAATAACCACTTTTCGGCGTGCCAGGCAGATCTGGCGAGTTATCCATCAAAGAACATCGCTGCCTCTACATCGGTAGAATCACATTCTTAGGCCGTAGAAGGCCTCACCGCAATATATTGTTCCTTTTTGGTTCTTGATTAGCCGTGAACAATATTATTGAAAGTTTCTAAAGATACCCTCTAACGACTGTTCAGGAGCTTACAAAATTTAAGTTGCGCTGGGTCAGAAAACTGCTGCAGCGCTACGGGAGAGAAACCGGCCGAGACACAGGTGAATTGCTTAATAACTCTCTTGCCTGATTGTAGCCGCTCACAGATCCAACCTGTTCGGCCCCTGACCGAGGATGCTCTCGATCTCTGGATTTTATCTCCTTTTATACTACTCGTGACGTCATAGGCACAAGCCTCAACCAATCAACAGCCGCGCAATAGCCAATCAGCTTGTAGCCAGTAGTGACGTAGACGAATGTTCTAGAACATTCCAGAACTTTTGCAATCACGTGGTTATGACGTCACGGCAATATTGTGATCATAATTTAAAGGGGTTTTCCGTGGATAACTCGGCCATTTCTTGACCGATTTAAAAATACTAAACGGTTTTGGAAAGCTCGTCAAATTAGGGTCCTGATTCCTTCCAAGAACCATCAGAAACATGTAAATTAAAGATATTATAAGTACCAACTTGGTACACTAAAAGCGCTATCCGCCCCCCGGCTGCACTATATGTGCTCTGTCAACACAGCGACAGGCGCGCGCATGCGCGCAACACGTCTTAACGAACTCGTTTTGACTCGGAAGTTCCAATATGAATACAAGTCATAATACTAAATGAAACTGAGTCTTGGAATCCAACAATTCAGTTCAGTTATCTGAGGGTTAACTACCAGGGTAATAGGCCTAATTCATTATTGGATTTATTTCTATCCCTCTAAAAGTGTATTTACTATTGGTCATTCAGTCTATATATGGTTTAATCTTATGAATCCAGTGGTTACGTTATAACCATTGAGGGCTGCGTCTGTCCTGTCCCTTGTACTGTCTATGAACAGTATGTTTATTCAGGTTTAAACTTACTCATCCAGTGGCGTTTGTGCTGATAACCATGTGACATGTAGTAATTGAATAAATCATTTGACCTCTATTGTTTTTAAATTTCAATAAATACACCTGTTGTATTTATGTACATAGAAATATTTGTTATATTCTTCAATGCATACAATGGTGAACTATGAACATCCATATATTTGGCATAAAAATACAAGTATAGAGTCTAACACAATTTACAAAAAATTCTGAAATAGTTAAAAGCAAAGCAAACTATCTCTATATGATGATTTGGATTAAACCAGGGCCTTTGACTTATATAGTCTTATTAACCTTTAAAAGGCCCGGTATACCTTTGTGCCGAAGGCCCGGTGAACCCATAATCCGCCACTGATAATTGATGATATGATCTCATATTTTCACATCTCATTGTTTAACGATCCTGATACCTGCTCACTTAAACATGAAGAGTTAGGTTACTATTGAGCTATGCTGGCGGGCTTGTATAACACACATTATACGTGTCAATTGGGGAAATCAGATCGGCGCATTGCGTCGTCTGTGCATTTTTTCTCTTACACTATAGCAGCCCCCTCCAATAGTTTCAATAAAATCATATTATTTATTTAATCTTTAATGATTTATTCGAAATATGAATGATATTAAAACACACATATCCATGGTGAATTGGAAAGAACACGCTAGCGTATGTGGTGGCAAAACAGTGAGAATTATGTCACTGTTATATTCGGCTCTTCCAACGGTCGGTCAGTTGGTATACTTTCCCAAAACAGTTGGAAATCGGCTGATTCACTTGTGATCTTGGCTGTATTGAATAAGTACGCACATAAAATCATTTCTATAACTCATGTTACCAATCACCTTAGTTACGCTTTGGTCGAGTACGGGTTTACAGTGCACGGGTTGTAACGTGTTTAAATGTCTATAGCTTTGAACCAAAATGCTTGAAAATAAAATTGTTGAAATTATATACTTTTAGAGGCTTAAATTGTGTACTTCAATGTAATGAAATGAAATAAATCTTAACATATGATGATTTCATTCCATATAAATAAATTTCGTAGGTTTAGTTGTGAATTTGAGTTAGGGAGCCGTGCCACTAATTCAATTTGACAACTTAAAAGAATGATATTAATTATGCGTAATGAAATCATCATATGCTAAGATGTATTTCGTTTCATTACATTGAAGTACACAATTTAAGCCTCTAAAAGTATATAATTTCAGCAATTTTATTTTGAACTATTCTGCTGTGAATATGCAGCTTTAATAGGTGTTTTGAATGTTGAAATAGTATGACTCACAGTCTTATGGTAAAATGATAATTATAAAATAGACTTATAGACCTAGTAGGGTTACACCTGTTATCATATTTCGATTTGAAGTGCCATAGACCATTAACCCTTAAATTTGTTACAAAAAATTAAAATATGTACTTATTGAAGGTCTATTTTCAGGCCAAGAGAAAACTATTTTTGAAAATTTACCACTGGAATGACTAGCTCGGTTATCGAGCCAGTCATTCCAGTAGTCAATTTTCAAAAATAGTCTTCTCTTGGGCTCTTGGCCTGGAAATGGACATTCCTCAAGCCCACTACAGAGATGGGTTTTGGCCGGCTTCGTCGTGAAAGGGTTAATATAGGATAGTCATACTGATTCACTTAGCACAGTTAGCCAAGTGTTGCCTGCCAGGGTTTTCACATTTTAGCTTCAATATCAATCACGGGCAGTCATTCGGTTATTCAATACGCAAACAATCTGTGAGTAACCCTTGTAATTTCAAAGTCAAATTACACTTAAATTTGATTAAATCTAATGCATTCAAAAAGCATTCTTTTGAAGCGGTACAGCATTCACAGTGTTGGCAATTGAAGTCCAAATAAATAGTCATCATTTAGGCAATTTTCCGTTATTGTTTAAAAAACCTCAGTTCCTTCAAAACTATTATAGCTGAATTGGGTGTTCTTTTTACGCAATACTCGTTCATTCCAAACACTCCTATTGGCATTAAGGAGAAATTTGTCATACGTTTGCAAATCCTTGAGGTCGGGCATTTGAAATTTGGTTTTGGTCATTTTAATTTAAATTTAAAAGCCACCCACTGATGCAAACAAAGCAAAACTGGAGGGCTTTATCATATCTGCATTAAAAAAGTCAGGTGTCATTGGGAGAAATCCAGATCAGCACATAGTCGGTTAGTCTGACTTAGTCGCCTACTGTTTGAAACAAATCCTGAAGATAACCGTAACCATGAATCACATAACCTGTCGTTTGGTCAGTAAGTCCAGAGAAAGCACAACGGAGAATCATGGAGCGGATTGTATGGATTCGGAGTCAGATTAGCTCCGAATACGATACAAAATAGCATAAATCGATTTAGAATTAGCTAAATTGGAAAAAGATAAGCAATCCAATACTGGACCTTTCTTTTCTCTAAGAAAGGAGTCTTGTTTGATGCCTCGATCCGATCAGGAAAATGTTGATATCTTGTTTTAACGTTTTGAATCGTCTGTCAGGTTCTGTAGTTGGAACAATACGATTATCAAATCTTGAAGGCAACCTTCCTCAAATTAATATGCTTTGTCTGCAGAGAAATATATCAGGAAAGGTTCAGAGAATACAAGTTTTATTCCCAAAACCACCAAGGGGGCAAACTAGGTATCTTACTAGATCTCTGAATAGATCGGTAACCGCAGATGATGTAAGTGCCAACTTAAATAGGTCATTGAAGAGCCGCTCGTAATGGAACAGTGTAAGACCAATGTATGCCCCGACGTGCGTCATCACTGGTCAAACTACCATGACGTCATCGATGTAAACTCCGAAGCAAGCCTTCTGGTCGCCTATAACGTCAATAATCCATATACCTCATCCAAGCCATCCAATCAAATTCTCAGAGGGCATACATATTCCAAAAAAGCACACCCGTGTTAACCGATTCCACCGCTCCACATTGATATGGGTAACTGATATTTTTAATTTAGTTGAATTTCGTCCAGCAGTGTCAGATGAGTTGCATTACAATCAATTTCACGACCCTTTGACCCCATATCCTACCCCTGGGGGCGGGATCAAATGTAAATGTGCTCCACATTGATATGTGTAACTCACATACTAAATTCGGTTGAATTCCGTCCAATTGTTTCGGAGGAGATGTTTTAAATCAATTTCCGCAGGTTAAAATTTGACCTTTTGACCCCTCTCCCCCCGCCCCCCTTGCGGGCGGAACCAAATCTAAATGGCATCTTGCACTCTGCAATCATATGGGTAACTCGGATATCAAATTTGGTTTTGAGTTCCATATAACGATTTGAGAGGGGTTGCATTACAATACATTTCATGACCTTTTGACCCTATCCCCCACCCCTTGGGAAGGGAGGGGGGAGCAAATGTAAAAGTACTCATCCACTCCACAATGATATAGGTAACCGATATACTAAATGTGGGTGAATTCCATCCAACAGTGTCGGTGGAGTTGCATTACAATTAATATTTTGACATTTTGAGCCACACCCTCTACCCACCTTCTTGGGGCGGGGCCAAATCTAAATGTGCTCATGTACTCCATGCACTCCGTAATCATATGGGTAACTCAGATATCAAATTTGGTTGAGTTCTGTCTAACGATTTCAGAGGAGTTACGTTACAACTGAGTTAACTGTTTGAACTCTGCCAATCCCCACTGGGGGCGTAGCCAAATATAAATATCGTCTTGCAAAACGGAATCATATGGGTAACCCACATACCAAATTTTATTTCATTCCTACCCAATGGTTTGGGAGGAGATAACGTGACGGACGGACGGACGGACGGACAGACGGGCGGAGGCGATTACAATATCCCCAACTTTTTTTTTAAAACGTGAGGATAATAAACTGCAGGGGATCTTCGGTTACTGTCAACAAACTAGTAAATACAAAACCACAAGTTGAGTGATATTGTAGCGTTCAAATATCTATCCCGGGCCGTTGCCCATTTTATCACTCAGTCGCCTTAATGGTTTGCATATTTTGAAAATAATTTTATTGTGAGCGGTTGCTGCCTATGTCAGTAACGGCGCCCAGTCAAATTAGTTTTAAAATATTCAACATAATGTTTAATAATAGTAAAGCCATACAATTCGTACAGCAATGCAGTCAATTTCCGCGGGAATTCTTGGAATTTTCAGGGAATATTCAGAAATTTCAGGGAACTGAGAGTTTTCAGAGAATTTTAGAAACCATCAGCACCGTTGTTTGTTTAGCTCTATATACCTATATGAACATTCTTACTTAGAATTTTAACTGGTACTCATAGCATGGTATTAATCTTAGATGAAACTACAACCTGATTACTAATTTACTTTGTCTTAAATTTTTATTTCAAAGACACACATATTGATTCATGAATATAAATCTCTAGTTCACACTTGATCCGGTATGGCACCTTTACAAACCCGTATAATTTATTCCTCTTCAACTTGTTCGATTAATTTAAAGATGTATGACTATTAAAAGCTTTGGGTATGTAAGAGTAAGAAATGAAACATTCTATTTAACACATTACGGGACAACATCAAGCTAAATTTACTGAGGATCAAGTTTATTTGTTTGTTTCAATGAGTTTCAGACTGGATTTACTGGCAGTAAGTTTCTTTACCAATTTAACATTGTGGGTGCTGATCAAAGAAGTGTAGCAATGGATGGCAGTGCTTCTGAAGCATAAAGACCAGTCCACCATGTAGCAGACACATACATTCATTTGATTCTGCTGTCCAGAGTCAATCTTTCACATATTTGGCCTAAATTACTGTCTTCGTAGTATTTTTTCATAGCCATGTTCAAGGTCTTTTCTATACTATGTATCCATTAATAAGCCTTATTCACTTGCTCATCACAGTCACTTTTACCGAGGATCTGGCAGGTTGGCAGAAACGTGGATAATCCCATTGGCTTTATGCAGAATTTGCTCGCTCAGTGATGAAATTGTCAATTGAGTTGTATGCGCCTGAGCAAGGTCTGCTTGTATTATTTGATGGGACCCATCTCCGACCCTTTTGTCCACCCCTCTGTCCTATTCTTACCTGGTTCAGATTTCAAAGAGGTTTTGGACTTCCATTGGCAGATTTTCTTCGGCAGATAGATTACTCATAGAAGAAATGTCATGATGTTCTTTTGGCAAGTTCCATCCTTCTAAGTAACATATATCTTAATTGAAAGACTAATCAATATTTGACAACATCTTCTTGCATGGCCAGATCTCAGAATTTTGAATTTAGACTCGTATTTGGTGTACATGGATGTGCTATGCAATTGGTTGAATGGTCATCACGCTGCTCATGTCCAACATTCATCATTGTCTATGATGACCTTCTTGATTTCTTTTTCACCCGTCAGCTATGCTCCATGATCGTCAATTCTTAAAGAGACTCATTCCCTACAGCAGACTATCATACATTTTTACATTGCATCCCCACTTAGGTTTAGTAGTTCTGTTTGTTAAACTTCAAGCGTGATTTCCTTTTTATTCAATGCTTGTCTTGAAAAAAAACCCCGTTACATTGTGCAATTACTGATGTTATATGTTCTATCACCCATTGCCTTCTTGAGGATGATGCTCATTGAATTCAATCTTGCGATAATGTTCAAGAAGAAGGTTGAGCCTATGTGCTGCTCACTGTAAACATGCGCTTATATGTGGTTATTCTGCTTGAACATATTCCCAGGCAGCCTTCATATTCACACCATTGTCAGGCAGTAAGGGGTAGACTTTGTGTAGCCAATTCGCTCTAATGACAGTTTTATTTAGTTTTAACATAAGTATAAATCTGTCAAGCTAAATAAGATAGTAATCCTTCTTACCTTGTGATAATTATCTTGACAAAAAGCAAATCAAAACACATTTCATATCGTTATTTACATAAGATGTCAATGTATCCATGATACATGTATACGTGTTCACAATGAAAGTTCCCCAATAGTCCCAAAATTCGTGGCTTCTTAAAATTCCGGAAATATTCAATGGATACTTTCCAAAATTCCCGTAAAGTTTCCATGTCTTTGCGACCCTAGTGACGAACTTATCCACGTCATTCATGACGCCATTGACTGTTACGTCATTAATCACGCCTTTGATTATGACGTCATCATACACGTCACGTAGCTGATTATGATGTCATATGCTGTCATATGATGGATAGATAAACTGGAAAGGTCCATCAACTACTAGATCTTGAGGGGTTGGTGTGGGTCCTGACATCGCCTATTCGCGTTACTCATCACATTAGATGCAGCCATAATGAGGGTAAATTAGTCCTCCAATACGGCCCACATATCTTCATGTGTGCTTCTCCTCATTGGGAGCTACGTTTCCCGAATGCTTACATGATATCATCATCACAAGTCAGGCATAATTTATCAGGTATCCCATCTCAAATTGTTAAACATATTTAAGCATTTGCTTTACATTCTGCAACAACCATAGCTCTATCTTCTATGCATACTGTATAAGCCATTGTAATTTATCATTGGTTTTCTTAAGTTCTATCATTAACCATTTCAACAACAAATCCATGAAAAAGTGAATGCTTTAAAATGTATAACATTTATTCTGTTGAATATTTTGAAATTAATATGACTGGAAGCCATTGCTGCCTTAAACCTTTCCTGTTTGTTTGCTCTGAGGTTGAGATACAGAGAATTTATCGGTGAAGAGTTAATTGCTATACATTTTTACCGACAACTGTACAATTCATAATCTGCATAGCAAATGATATGCAAATAACAAATTCTAAATTATGCCTTGCACGATATTGGTAGTCACATTTGGGTGCTAATGGGATGAAAATTAGTGTTCAGGGAAGGGCAGACAATCCTTACAATTGTTTTTACTAACACATGCTTCTCTCCCTTGATCAAGCAAACTCATTTGTCTTAAGAACGACAATTCGTTACAATATCAGTTGCGGATTAGTCCAGGCCGAAATAAAAAAACCACATTATGATGAATAACCAATATGGAATAAATCATGACCTATATATCTTCTCATTGAATTATCTAAAGTATTTTAGAAACGTAATACTGTAAGATATATTCAATACTTCACACAATTGTCATTTTATGACGCACACCTACTTGTTATGACTCGATAAGTTGGTACATTTTGATATGTTTTAGTGGCAAATTAGATGAATGGATCACTCAGAGACATCAACATTTACTTGAATAGAAAGTTTCATGCCATTCATTGCTTGTGCTAGGATCGTAAATCTAGACGTAGCTTCGCTAAAACTGAAAATCACTCACCAGTACGCTTTGAATCATTATTTAACTGTAATACACATTTGATGTTTATATTTCGACCTATTGAACAACAATAGCCCGTTCCAAGTTTTTCCATCTATCATATTACGGCATAGGACGTCATAATCAACTACGTGACGTGTATGATGACGTCACACTCATGACGTCATGGATGACACGATATGGTCCGTCTTTAACGCTTAATGACCCAACACGTTGTCCGAATTGCATATCGTTACCATTTAATAAACATTCTGTTGAATATCTTGAAACTAATTTGATTGGCCGCTGTTGTTGACCGCCTGTATTCATGAGAAGAATAAGAGATGCAGAGGCAATGTCGGCTTAAACCGGTGCGAGGGCCTAGGCTGGCCCCCTTAAGTTTTCGATTTTGAAATCTAGATGCTGTGAAATGCAAACTGAGGCCTATTTGGCATATTATTAAATGATTAATTGGTCAAGATATTGCAAGAGAATTATAAATTTTGAAGGCCAAAAGAAGACAATTTTTTTTAAGTTTACCAGTGAGGTTTACAAAAATAGCATTCTGTCGTCCTGTAAATTGGACATTCCTCAGCACCAGTGTCTTTACATATCCAATGTCCATTTGCAGGACAGGAGTATTTTTTGAAAAGAATTCTCCTCTCGGACTGCAAATGGACATTAATCAAAACGACTATTACTGTAGTGTAGATGATACCGAGTTTGTCTCTTTGTTGTCTTACTTAGCCTAAATATATTTTGTGCTTAAAGCGCGAGCCCCCAAATCAAGTCAAAATACCAAATCAAGTCAAAATAGGACCTAGAAATTGATCGTTTAACATTGCTCGGACTAAACAAGATGTTGGTAGCCATTTTGAAAATCAATCCGATTTAACCCATTTTTGTAATCCTTCATAAATATTCGAATAATCGTATGCTATAGTCTATTTGAATGAATCAAATAACCGAACACCAATACTTAGCGAAACTCAAATTGATTTGATAAATTAGATATGGTTAGTTTGTTTGCTATACGGTATTGTGATGATATAAACAAATGCACAAGATGCTGAAGTTTTTATTTGTGTACTAAGTCCAGCATGTCCAGCATGATCTTGCAGTTCGGATCGACCGGTTGGCTACCGGCCGTACCAGCTAAGCTGAACATGCCCCCCCTGGGTAGAGCCATAAGCGTATATGAGCCTATGAGAGAGATCGCGTTGCGAAAACGACTAAGTTCGTTAAAACGCATGATGCGCATGCGAGCGTCTAATTGCTATTTTTTATATAGCACATAGTTTACGACCAAGATAGGATGGCGCTTTTGGTGTGCCGGGATGGTGTCCTGTAATCCTTTTTGATTACGTATTCCCGTGAAATCGGGAATTATTCAAGACCAGAATACAATGGGCCTTTTAAATCTGTAAACCATTTCAAAATCGGTTAAGAAATGACTGAGTTATCCACGGAAAACCCTTCTTGATTGTCTTCAAAATATTGCCATGACGTCATAACCACGTGGACGCAGAACTTCTAGAATGTTCCAGAACATTCGGCTGCGCTATTATTAGCTACGCGCTGATTGGCTGTTGCTCGAACGATGATTGGTTGGAGCCCGCACCTGTGACGTCACGAGGAGTATAAAAGGAGACGCGATCCAGAGATCGAGAGCATCCTCGGCCAGGGGCCGAACAGGTTGGATCTGTACCAGCTACTATCAGCGCAACAGACAATATGCGTATTGTGACATGATGCACCGGAACGGCCCGACACTACCCGGCGAGCTACAAGTTGCCCCCGATGTGGGGCACGAAGAACATCATTAACCAACCGCAGCGAACTCACGCCCACACCATATAGTGAGCTCAGTTCAATAACGTCTCCATTTAGCGACGACACCCTCGATCAAGAGGTAGCGTCATACGATGGATTTTCAGATCACATGCTCACTACCTATGCCATAAATTCAGCGGAATCAACAACCCCGCACTATAACCTGTTTTCGCCTGTTAGCGACGGCACCTTTCTGGATGCCTCACAGGCAGGAACAGAGTTCAGAACCATATCGGACATACGCGACATGCCACCAACAACCGGACCGAATCGTGGACGACCCCTACAAAGACACGATTACGGGCATCTCGATAGCCCTTCAGACTACTCTCATTCACCCGTGTCATCTTCGGAGACTATATGGCCGGGAGATAATCCACAATACAGCCCCACTGCCCCCTTCTAGCGACATCACGACCATCAGCCGACTGCACCACCACCATAAGAGGAATATCAGTCCTCACCTCGGGGAGAGGCTCAGTCTTCTCGGATGGGACTTTAAATTGAGGTCCCGTCATACAGTGCCCATCACTGTGCGAACGTGAGCTAGGGTTAGGTAGGGGAAAAAAATCTCGGCATAATCAAAGTAAACCGGATGCTGAATGGATTCGTCCTCGGATGGAACCACACAACATACGGATTACAAAAACAAAACAAAATTGTTAGAATTAGAATCTTTCGGACTTTTCGATGGGACTATGGAGGGATGTAACCCGGATGACTGATCGAGTTCGTCCTCGGACGGACACAGTCACCATACGGGCTACCTAACCAATCAAAATCAAACAAGTGCGCGCTGGTGCCTGCTCGAATGATGGCCAGAAGAGCAAATGGGTCCCGGGACCCGAAAGTCCCACAACCCAACCTCCCCACTCCCCCCAAAGGGGCCGGTGAGGTCTCTGACCTAAAGCCCCGCCCCCCGGGGGCATCAGGTCATAAGACCGTACGCACCTACTCCCCCTCCCCCGACCCAGCACCTACCCCATCCCTTCCCCACCCCAGTTAGGTCCAGGTTAGGCCATCGCCATCACCCACGCCCAAGCACGAGGAGCAACAGAAAAGCCATGGACAAGAACAGAAACATGAGACAAAATCGAGAGACAATGATCAACACACACACACACACACACATACAGAGAGACACAAGCTAATGCACAAACCGATGTCACAAGAATTCACAAGAATTCAACAGAAACCATAAAGGCCAGGCGTGAGTCTAGACCCTAGCATTGGGAACTAGCATATAAACGCCTTAAATATTACAACACACACACACACCTCGGGGAGAACGTCCACGTAATTTTCACAACAATCCGCCTCCCGTCCATATACCCATGCCTGTCTATGGCGCTACAACTGGGGCGGACTCATTTGGAGTATGCATGTCCTAGCTGTTCGGCATCGGCATCGACGGGAGACACCAACACCACGACCACCACCACGACCAGCCTCAGCATATTCGTCAGATTCTCAGATACCCGCACCACCCAGATTTCAGCCACTTCATTCTTCCCGCGGTCTTGGCCGAGTCATCCTCCCTTCCGAATTTAGGGGGAGAATGACTGGACAAATTATAAAATACAGTTCGAGATCATAAGTCGAGCTAACCGCTGGAACGATCAGCAAATGGGTGAATATCTCGCTGCAAAACTTTCCGGAAAAGCCCTTCAAGTTCTTGCAGATCTTGGAACTGACTACACACCCACCTACACACAATTGGAATGAGCATTGATGGAGCGATTTGGTGACACAGCCCTCGGGGAGACCAGTCGTCTTCAACTCAAGAACCTCCGACGACGCGCGGGAGAATCTATTCCGGAGTTAGCTAACCAGATCAGAAGGCTAGTCACCCGCGCATATCCGAGCACCAATATGGAAGGCGTGATCCATCTGCATCTTGAAACTTTTATCGATGCATTGAGCGGTGAGCCCGCCCTGAAAGAAAAGCTATTTCTAGGTGACCACAGGAGTTTGGCCAAATTAACGGCAACTGCGGTTCGCATAGAGAACTTTCTGGAGTGGGAGAAGATTAACCGACGCCAACTCCATCCTATCAACGAGATAGAGGGTGCAGCTATCGCCCCGCCCGCTAATGTTCCCCCCAGTTCATCAACCCCAACCGAACAGACATCACCACCACCAGGTATACAGAATTTCAATCAGAAGCAAGTGCCTGGAGGAAGGGGGCGTACCAGTAAAGGATACCCCAACGGGGCCACCAGGCATGGGAACCAGCGAAACAACAACAATAACGGCAAAAAGAGAGAATGGATAGAGGAGATTAATAAACAAATCTCAGCACTCACCAATGTAGTTACGACACTTAGCACCTCGCCACCATGCAGTTTAGGACAACAAACACCACCAGCACCGCAGCACCACTGAACACCTGTTTTGGATGCGGTCAGCCAGGGCATTGGAGGGAGCAGTGTCCTAACCGACCTCCCTCTACGACACCTGCCCCTGACCGCAGCACACTACACCCGGAGAAACAGTAAAACTCCTATGGGCACCAAATTACACCGAGCCCCAAGAGGGATAGACTCCTCGAAGGGGGCTCGGAACAGGCGGCAGGGGGCCCATGAGGGTCCAGGGCACGTAAAATCAGTAATCTAGGGCTGATGAAATACTGAAGCCTCCGTGTCTAACGAAGGATGAATTAACATCCTATTGTGGTACCGTCTAGTCGGCGCAATGTTGAGGCTGCTGAGATTTTTGGTTCATCCGATTTCAGTAAGTGGACATGCATGGTAGGAGGCGACAAACCTCACCCAGGGAAAGGTTTCTGTATTAAATGAGCTGGATAATCAGAGACGCCCTGCAGGCAAGGCCGGGGAAAACGGTTAAAGTTCGTATTCTGTTGGCAGATAGATACGGATCAGACCGTCGGGTGCCCCTGAGCATGAGCTCAGATGGTGATCACTATCGACTGGGTCGCCGGCCGGTCATCTTGATCATGTCAGTTCATCAACCTGTTCCTGGTTATGAGTGGTCAAGATGGCTCAATGTACAGTCAGGCCATGGCAAGCGTGTGTATTGCGAGTCAGGTCTCCTGTGATCAGAGGTCATGAAAAGTGATTCTTTGGGAAGCAGGAGGGTATGTGTGTGAGACGGTGTAACCTGTCACTTGCCGGACCAGTGGAGCAGTATGGTGCCCAGGTACCCGTGGGGTGGATGATCTGTCTAGTACGATCTGCACAGCGCCTCTCAGGTAAAACGACGTCAAAGTACGATCTACGCGAAGGCCTTAGCTGCGATGCGTCTAGCTGACATCACCTCCATGGTACGGTCTATGCGGGGCTACGGCCCCTTGCCAATATGACCCTATTGGTGCCCAGTACTGTGTGCGTTCGGCTCGGGAGTCGTCAGTGTGCTTCTTGACTCTGTTCGAGATTCTGTTCCCATGATTTGGACAGGTCTTTATCTCAGACATATACGGAGAGGTACTTAGCCTAGGCTGCATCCTGTGTGGGGAACTGGGCGTCCATCCGGCATGGCGGGGACAGCGAACAACACCAGGAAGGCGAAAGGGTACACGTGCACTTCGGTGCCCATATCCGCCTCACGGCTCAACTGCGGCCTTCATACAACAATGTTCAGTGACCAACTATTATACACCAGAAACAGCTTACCTTGCCTCCCCCATCCACAGCAATGACATCCCCCTCTTTCTCCGTACACAACAAGCCTTCTTTCCTATGGAAAACGGCAGTGGTAGGTTGTAGCACCTCAACTGAAACAACGTTTTTGCAAGCACCACGTCCCGCCACCAAGACACTAAATTCTCGGTGTCCTTTGGTGGTATGCAGAACACCACCTCATCCAACATTATCTCCCGCATCCACAGACAGTAGCGACTCAGGAGAGACGATTCACTCCACTTCATGGATTCGCAAGCGCCGACATAGATGGAGAATTGCACGCCCATGGCAGCAGCGCTGTTTCTTCTGTGCTTCACCAAAACATCCCCTGAAGCATTGCAAGAAATGGCATGCACAGGTGGAGCTTATCCACAGCAGCGCGATGGCGAACTGGCCCTTTCATCACTCAGCCATCCACAACGCTACAAGAAGCAATACGGAAACAGTCAGAGTACGTACAGAGTGATGCTGCTCCGACGCCATTGTTGCAGACGGCATCATTGGAAACTCTTCCATATGTACACCACAAAGTAGTATACAAGTGTGCCTGTCTGTTTAGTGGCGTTTCCACCAGTGCCACCGTCGACACCTGCGCTTCTATCAGTGTATTTAACAAGCGCTTGTATGAGAGCATCCCACCTCATAAGAAGCCTCCCCTTAAGCATACAAACATTTACCTACAGATGGTTATGGGAGCTCATGTGCCCGTAGCCGGTGTAGTCAATTTAGTTATCCAAATAGAGGAGAAGCAATTCATACAGCGAGTTGTCATCACCTCTATTCATAACGATGCCCTACTCGGCTCTGATTTTCTCAGTGCCAGCGAAGCCATCATATATTGCAGACAACAGGAACTTGACATACACGGCCGATGAATCCCTCTTGGACCGGCGTCATCATTATACAACACGTGCGCGGTTATATTATCAAGTACCGGCACAGATGGGCCAGGACAGGAACACATCTTATGGTCTACCGCACCACAGTTAGGAAGCAACACACACATCGCCATGCTGGAACCCGATCCTGATTATATGATCGCCTCACAATGTGCAAGTCCCCGCGTAATAGTAGACACAACCAATAAGGAAAACATACCTTTTAGAGTGTTGAATGGTACTGCAGATCCCATCACTCTCGAACCCAGAGTACGCTGCGGCCATTTAGTGGACATACTCTCATTGGAATCACCTGCACTTGCTGACACACCACTGCAGATGACTGACGATTTACACGAACATTTACATGATTTATATCTACGTACCACAGTTGGATTACTGCAATCACAGAAACGAGAAATTCGGAAACTACTACATAAATATCGCGATGGTTTTTCCTCTGGAGACATGGATCTTAGCGAAACTAATCTCGTACGACACTCCATCGATACAGGCAATAATCGGCCCATACGACAACTGGTATGGCGTCTTCCCGTTCATAAGGAAGCGGAAGCACACCACCAAGTGAACGGCATGTTGCGGACTGGTATTATTGAACCCTCAGCATCTCCATGGGCTAGCCCTATAGTGCTAGCCAGCAAAAAGGACAGAACCGTGCGTTTTGTATAGACTACTGCCGCCTTAGAGATCTGTTACCCCGAATAGATCAGGCCTTGGATTCCTTGTCTGGAGCCAAGTGGTTTTGTACCCTTGAATTTACTAGCGGTTACTGGCAAGTAGCCATGGATGAAGCTGACATGGAAAAGACCGCATTCATTTGTAGGGATGGCCTTTTTCAATTCTGCAAGATGCCCTACGGGTTGTGCAACGCTCCCGGAACTTTTGTATGACTCATTGAGCAGGTATTAACCACCCTGCAATGGGAAATCTGTCTCTGTTACATCGATGACGTAATAGTCTTTGGACCCACGTTTGAGCAAACCTTAATAAATTTGGACACTGTGCTTTCCCACTTCCGCTCGGCCAATTTGAAACTCAAACTGAAGAAATGTCATCTCTTTAGACAGAGTGTTGAGGTCCTGGGATACGTCATATCGGGTGATGGAGTGGCTACTCAGCCATCAAAAACTAAGGCAGTAGCAGAGTGGCCTCAGCCCTCTTCAGTTACGAAGACACGGAGTTTTCTTGGCCTATGCCAGTGCTATCCCCGTTACATCCGACATTTCAGCGAGATTGCTTCACCCCTCTACAAGATCACCGAGAAAGGTCGACCATTTGAGTGGACGAGTGAGTGTGAAGGCTCCTTCAGGGCGCTGAAGGAACTCTTGACGACCACCCCGATTCTTGCTTACCCTAATCCAAACCTCGATCTCATCTTAGACACTGACGCATCAGCTTATGCTATCGGTGTGGATCTATCTCATGTCATGGAAGATGGAACAGAGCAGGTATTGGGTTATGGTTTGCGTACTCTGAATAACATGGAGAGAAGATGCACAACCACCAAGTGAGAACTATTGGCGGCTGTCCATTTCATCAAGTATTATAAACACGTTCTGTATGGGCACCCTTTTCACTCCATACAAACCATGCATCACTACGGTGGCTCAGGAACTTAAAAAATCTGGAGGTCCAGGTAGCGAGATGGCAGGAATCCCTGCAGGCCTATAACTTTAATGTTGTTCACTGTCCTGGCAAATTGCATGTAAATGCCGATACCCTCAGCAGAATCGGCGCAGAGGCTGTACACGAAGAGGCCGCCACCATGACACAGTCAACACAGCCATCTCCGGAGTTCCCCGAATTGAGTTGAGCACACCACCAAAAAATAGACGTACAAACACGAAATATATATGTATGGATTTAGGAGGGGCTACGTCCTCCTAAGGAATCGGTAACACCTCTATCCACCATGGCAAACTATTATTACCAATGGTACGAAGAATGTCAATTAATAAACAACGTGCTATATATTAATGACCGTTTGGTAGTCCCGGAGAGTTATCGTGAAATTATATTGAAACAGCTACATGATAACGCCAAGCATCTGGCCGTGGAAAGGACAGTTGCCTGTATCAAATTGAGATTCCACTGGATCGGGATTCGCGATTGTGTCACAAAAGCATGGGTTGCCAAATGTATCCCATGCCAAAGACGCACTGTTGGCCAACACCATATCGCACCATCTCAAATTAAGATTGTTGGTGCACCATGGGAGCGAGTGGCTATCGACGTGCTCGGACCCTTGAATACGACGGATGATGGAAATAAATACATCCTCGTTTTGCAAGATTGTTTTACGAAGTGGGTAGATGCATTTGCTCTGCCCGACCAAGAGGCATCCACCGTAGTGGAGGTCTTGGCCAGCGATGTATTCTGCCTCTTTCGTATGCCTTATGAGTTGCACTCCGATCAAGGAAGAAATTTTGAGAGCCAGCTCATATCAGAGCTCCGCAAATTGTTCCATATCGTCAAGACAAGGACGACTCCATACCACCCCCGGAGTGACGGGATGGTAGAGAGATTCAACAGAACTCTCGCGGAGATGCTTACGAAGGTAACGCGCCATGATTGTAGAGATTGGGACCTATGGCTCCTGTATGTACTCATGGCTTACCGCACTTCAGTACATTCCAGCACGGGCTACACCTCTGCACGGTTATTGTTAGGCCGTGAATTAGCCTTACCCCTAGATCTGGCCATGCCTCGAATACCAGGATAAAACAATTCACCATCTCTCTATGTCAAACTCTTGTGGCAAAGGATAGAACAAGCCCATGAGTTAGTGAGAGAAAACTTATCCACTGCACACCTGCAGCAAAAGACATGGAACGACCGGAGAGTGCATGGAGATCCGTAAGAAGCAGGAGGAATGGTTTGGGTACACGATTCACGACGGTCTGCAAACGTGCCTAGTAAACTGAGTTAGCAGTAGAAAGGCCCTTATGTGGTAGTAGGTAAGACGTCGGACGTGACATACCATATCCGTGCTTTGGATGGCCTGACCTCAGTCATCCACTTCAATCGACTTAAACCTTGTGTCAGTGCCGACCCAGCACCAGAGCTCGGACTGGGCATTTCTTGTGACACTGGTAGCCACACAGATATTTCTATGGAAATTAGTATTCCCAAGGTTAGTGCAGAGCACCGCGGTGCTAGTTCAAACCCAATTCTACCAAGCCAGCATGTGGGTGAACAAGCAGTTAACGCTGACCACGATGACGAGATATGTACTCGTCCACTCCCTCCTCAGCGTGGTTCTACTCGATCTGGGAAGTCGTACCTGAAGAATTTCGTGTTTGTTTTGTCCCAGGGACCGGATGGAAAAGTTGTTCCTCTGATCTCTTCCGATTCCCACCCACTACATGCTATGCCCCCCCCCCCCGCCCATCATAGAGTTACCACAAGCGGAAGCTGAGGCTGACCCAAGCCATGCTTCCTGTGTGGTGGAACATGTGGTGAATAGCATGGAAATGAAGATGCTGGATGAAGCCTTAGCGTGTCTAGAACCGCAAAACCGTACCTCGAGGAGTACCCGTCAACACCCTCAAAGCGCCACACCCATTCCCACCCAAGCGGCACCCATATCCGTCACTGCTCCAACACCCAAAATCCAACTGGCGTCCCTCAGCTATACACCGAGTTCGGACATCACCGGCCCAGTCCATTTCATACTCCACTCATCGTCTGTTAACCGTCAATCTTCAGATATGAGAGAGACTGCTGCAACAGAGGAGGTTGCATCCTGCACCGCACCGCCCACCATTACCCCCCGCGGTGTGCAGGGAAGCAGCCTGTTCAGCAGACTGTCGGCTAGAATTTTCCCGGTGTCCAAAAACTATGACAAGACACCTACCGTTGTGTAATGACCACATCCCCCTGTCCAAAGGCCACCCCCTCCAATTGGCCTACCATACTCCCCCGTGAGCAGTCAGGACATCACACAACAGACAGAACGTCAACACCTACAGAACACACCTGCCTTCGAGACTCGATACGTCAATTCGTCATTGCGCGTACAGCGCATACTTGCTCGGTTATACTCAGCATAACAAAGACATTCAACATCAGCAAAAATAGCATTTAACAGCACCTACCGGTATTAATTAATTCCGATAGAGACATAAATATTCCTGCAACAAATTCCTCCCTCACAAATTACGGGAGAAATAATATCTCCTGCAGACTACACCTCCAACAAATAACAAAAGACTTGGCGTTCGCCAGCGTGGAAAACTGGGATGCGCCAACTTTGCTTATAACATCAGCATCATACAGCAGTCCGGACATCCCGACAACAGCATTATCATCAACAGATAATAGCCGACCAATCTCCCGCATACGCCCTCTTATCTAGCTACGGGAGAACGGATCATGTGGATATAAGGAATGCACTACAGCCATCTACAGTACGCGTCACGGGAGGAACGTTTGTCAAACGATCCTCCCCTTTCCCTTTTCCCGACGTCGTACGGAAACATCTAAATCTACATACTTCATCTACACGTAAAAACAGTCGATATTATTAAGAGAGCAAGATGCCCGCATTGTCATCAGTCACGAGTAGGATTTTGCTACCGAAACGTTGAATGCGACAATGGATTGATCACAGTTACTACAGCATCTGACAGGTCATCTACGCTCTAAAGTAACTCTGTCCTGCCCATGGGCTCGGCCATTACAGAGTGAAATACCCTCAGGGTTCGATAAAGTTGACATCCACGCCGCCACTCCCTCCCCCACCTCCCGCACCTGACGACCATAAGCATGTCACCTTCACCACAGCGCAAGTATCATTCACAGATAACCGGTCACGCGTATCAGATTCAAATCACCAACATGTCAGAAACACAAACACTCAGGTTGACTGTATTCACAATCTCCGAACGACGGCATTGTAAATTGTAATAACTGTGGCACACACTTGTCGAGTTGTACTGTAATTTAACCATTATTAAATGGTATTAATGTGTCTGGTCTAGGCCGGGACGGAGCTAGTTCTACCCATTGAGGAGAATGCTTGGCCAGCCCTCCCACTCGGAAAACACAGCTATCATGACGAGATCAGTAATGTTGATCTACAACCTGAATAGATCTGTTTAAACCACACATCAAATTACTTACAACTTTACTGTTAAATTTTTGATTAAGAACACAACTTCTCTACCGTATTACAAATCATTAGCGCACGGGCCGGTAAAGCGCCATCAAAAATCGGACAGTAAAATTACAGAGAGAATCTAAAAAATTATCTTCCTTGCGTTTCAGTCTATAATCAACACGGGCTGCGAACTACCTATTACAGACACATACCAAGACGCATGTTAAAGAACTCTCGCAAATACGGGACATTATAAAGATCTTGATGTAACATATATATTTCTATCTCTCGCATCTACAACCGACTACACCTCAGCAACAGCATTTTTGCCATCGCCATAAACAGCATATATGTTTCCGTTCAACCACGTGTTTCTAGAGCCACGTGACATTTACCGCTATTTCCAGAAGGTTGGATCACACGCTTTAAATATAAGAGCCACCCAAAGACGCGACTACCACAGCGTGATGGAGAAGTTGCGAGGGTGAGTCAGGGTAATTACCGCTGACGTCACCTGACTCCCACACACCCCATCGGGCGCTCCACCCTAAAATTAAAACAGGCAAGTTTATAAGCATCCAATCTGGAGAACTGCCTCATGCTAATTGAAAGGTGAGGCTCCGCAAAGAAAAAGTAGTACCACATTTCTATGTTGATCGAAGGCTGTTAAATGCGCGAACCTAAGACAGGGTTAACGAGCCATTCTTACTATAATTAAAAGTACTCCTTATATACGGGAAGACCTAGACGTCTAGGTCGGAAAAAGAGGAAACTTTCACATAAGAATGACCGAATCACCTGTTAAAACTTTTAGGTGTGGTCATCCGCCACATGTGACGTCACCAAATAGTATAAAAGGAGGAAGCGAGCTCTGAAACTTTGTCTTCCCGCCAAAACTTGACACCAGGGAAGAACAGATAGCATTAGGCTTCTTTCATGTCGCAAACCAAATTCTGCTGTTTTATTATTATTTCATTATTATACTTGGCCTGGAAAGTTTAAATACAATGGAGACATAGGGCATTAGGTTTTGAATAAGGTTCCCGCAGCCAACTACCATGCGGGAACAAGATGTCACTCCTTGAAGATTTAGCGTTATCAGATTCGTCTGAAGAAGAATCGGTACCAGTTCCAAAACGGTTCCTGTGCAGATCATTATTAGCTAGCAGAGAGCACTGTACTAGAACTTTTACTAGAAGATCCGACCGCTGTGTGACGTGCCAGTATCTCTACACCGCGACTCACTACAGGGTGACCCATGCGCTCTGATATCATCACCGTGTGTTAGAAGTAACATTAGTTCCTGGAGAAGAGAACGAGGATCGTGCCGTTTTAGCCACCCGTTTCGAATCTCGCTTCCTGGTCAAAGTTCTTCCAACCGAGTAAATGGCCCGCACGAAGAACACTACCTGTAGATATCCCGTTAGTCATTGTCTTCCTGCAGCTACCGTAAGCAACGTGCCGGCAGCCAGACCTGAAATTACGCCCGCAGCCGCGTCAGGAAGTATTACGCCGGACCAGTTACTTCATATACCCCAGTCCTGAAGTAGAGTAAGAAGCAAAAGGCTCCCGCAAAATTCAGTCCGGCAGCACCGGCATCAGTTATTGGCCATCCGGCTACGGTCATTACACCCGCAACCATAGTGTCTAAGACAGTGTTAGCCAGTCAGCCGATTTCGGTAGTGATTACGACACCTGCGGAAATAGACATTTCAAATTACCCGCAGTTACCATCTCTGCCGGAACTGACCATAGACGAGGGACCAGGACCGTCGCAGCCTGCGACGATTAGTTTACCTCCGACCCGTGTTATCCAGCATCCACCTCCTAGCCTTTGTGACCCAGCAATCAGAAAGGGAACTACGCCGGAACGTCCATACGCGGGACAGAGACAAATCGCCCTCACACAGGACATTCAGCCTGTACCTAACGTCACCACAAGTCGTCTGTTAAAATATGCTAAGTTTTGGAAGATGTCATCTCCTGCCGTGTCCGTTCCCGCATCACAACCTCAGCATATGGTACAGCGAACTGCCATCACCACGACAGCTACAATAGCCACCACCATGACTTCCACCACTAAATCATCAAGGACATTAACAATCACTAGTACCTCCGCTGCCTTAAGGACGATATATTAGAACCAGCAGTAACTGTGAGAGACATTATGGACTCGCACCATCACTTCAGATATTTCCGACAGTGCCAGTACTAGTGAAAGCATCTCAGCAATGACAGTGCATCCACAGGGACCCACCACCATCAGTCGCAGGACCCAGGGATACAGCAGAAACATAAATAGTTTGATTCGCGGAAATGTATTAATTATTGCTTTATTTTTTTAATACTTTTCTTCTTATTATATATGTTAGATCAATTGAATCCCGTCCCTAGGATGACTACGGTTATCCGACACAGCCGCACACTTCAGTGCCCAGCTGTGTCTCACACGAAATGAGCACTGCGGACTCCGATGTTGTAAGAACGTTGTGTGCGATGTAAAGAATACAACATCCCGCAATGCAATAATGTCATAATCCCATCATGTAGTCTCAGCTACGCTGAGGCTGCCTGATAAACTACCTTTTAAGTTATTGTTATTATATATCCTATTTTTCTTATTATTTTTCTTCCTGTCTCAGACGTCAGGATGGATATGGGGCCAGCGAGAGCTGCCCGTTGCGGACCCATAATAACGGGCCACAAATATATTTTTTTATAAACATATTGTTGTGTATCCCTTTATTTACCCGGGGTTCGCAAGTAATTCGGTGTGAGTCAATAAATACCTCGTAAGGGTATGTTACATGGTTTATATATACCTTGTCTTTTTCTTATTATTATATTATATCTTTAAACTTACATTGTGGTACGTTGGAGCTTGGGTGTTCTCTGCGGAGATAATGATTATCCGCACTCGGAGAGAACACCCATGCGAGGTATTGTTTAGAATCATCTACGCTAAGCTGGGTACGTGCCGCCCGTCCTTGATTCGTTTCCTGAACACGCCCCCCCCCCCTGGGTAGAGCCATAAGCGTATATGAGCCTATGAGAGAGATAACGTTGCGAAAACGACTAAGTTCGTTAAAACGCATGATGCGCATGCGCGCGTCTAGATGCTTTTTTTCATAGAGCACGTAGGTTTACAACCAATATAGGATAGCACTTTTGGTGTTCCGGGATGGTGCCCTGTAACTATTTTTGATTACCTATTCCTGTTAAATCTGGCATTGATCAAGACCAGAATTCGACGGGCATTTCAAATCTGTAAACCATTTCAAAATTGGTTAGGAAATGGCTGAGTTATCCACGGAAACCCCTTCTTGATTATCTTCAAAATATTGCCATGACGTCATAACCACGTGGACGCAGAGCTTCTAGAATGTTCTAGAACATCAGGCTGCGCTATTATTAGCTATACGCTGATTGGCTGTTGCTCGAACGATGATTGGTTGGAGCCTGTGCCTGTGACGTCACGAGGAGTATAAAAGGAGACGCGATCCAGAGATCGTGAGTATCCTCGGCCAGGGGGCCGAACAGGTTGTATCTGTACCAGCTACTATCAGCGCAACAGACACTACGTGTATTAGTTCGCTATGTGTCAGGTTTTTCTCCCGTAGCTGGCAGTTGCCCAACCCACCGCACTAAAACAATTTTGTAACTCCCTACTTACGGGAGTAATTTGGAACTTTCTGATTACTGTTCACGAATGTCAATATCTACTTCGGAAAACAAATTTGTGGTGAGGCCTTTACGGCCTGAATATGTGATTCTACAGATGTAGATGCAGGATGTTCTTTGATGGATGACTCGCAGGATCTGCCGGCCACGCCTAAAAGTTGTATTTCAACTGTCACCGCACTAATATAGGTGTATGTTCTTCTGACTGTTGACCGCAGCAAGTACACTCTGCCCGGTGCATGTTCAGAGCTGGCTGACGTACCCAGCATCGTGAAGCTTTGTTTTCTATCTTCGTTTGCCTCTGACAACCCCCCTTGTGATCGGGTTGTTTACAACTTCCATCCATGCCATCGGGGTATGGGAACTTTCTTCACCAAAGTAGTATTATCGTATCGTTTGCTGACTGCTCGTTAGACATCCTATTAGGCTTACAGTGCTGAGCGATGTACCCCTCCCGCAATGAGTGATCCTGCGGGAGTCTTGTATGTGGAAAACAGCTTGCGGGAACCAACCTGCGGGAATTTTCCAGCTTCCTGGGAGCGCATCATCGCACGTCAACTACGGATTGACGTATCAATTTCAGTAACACGGTAGCCTAACTTAAGCATGACTACCGAGTATTCAAGTAATGATACTTCACAGTTTAATTATTTCTCTATATGTATTTCGTTAATTATATTGTATCCGTAAGAATGGTCCCGATGACTAAAAGGTACCGTAACGGTCTTAGGACTGCTAGTTAAAATTTCTGTATTTTGTTTATAGTTATTCTCATTTTCCTCAATGTGTTGCTAACCGCACTATAGTAGGTTCGTTAACCTGTACTAATATATATATATATAAATATATATATATATATATATATATATATATATATATATATATATATATATATATATATATATATATATATATATATATATATATATATATATATATATATATATATATATATAACTTTGATCATTTGCTACCGTTTTGATTGTTCTGGTTAGATTATGTATATAAATGGCCAGTGGCCATCAGTTCATATGTGATGCTTAGTTATAGAAAATATAGGACTACAGTGCACGTAGGAAACACTATACAGCAACACGTATATATGCAGCACCTTCTCCAGTCACCAACAATGTTTCACTGAGGGTGCTGTCCGTGCTATAACTCTGTTTAGCCCGGCATGTTATCGACTAAACCATTTCTATTCAGCTCAATAGGATAGGTTCAAAATGATTAGAGATACTTTCTTCATTGCATACTCTGTAATATACGCTTCTCTTCCGGCAATGCGATAATCTAGCCCCGCACTCCGGTAAGACTCATAACTCCAAGATTGTGTCTCTCTGCATGCTCCACTCAGCCTTGAGGCTTCTTAATAGTTTGGATGTCCCTATCCGCACCATGGGCTTATCCGACTCTTGGGAAACTATTGGGGTTTCCGAGCAGTGGTAACCAGGGTGTGGTGTCACATACATTTCCCTTGTATCTTTGGAGACTTAGTAGTTATCACTTTAGCCAATGTAAGAAAGCACTGCGAAAATATTTATTAATTATTATTTTTATTACTGAACAAACCTCCCGCACCGCAGTGCAAAGCCGGGCAACTTGTATATAAACCTAATGATAGGTTAAACGGTTAGTTCCATAGGACCGGTGACGGGCGAGATTTGTATCACCACCTGAATTCCATAAGAATGTCTGGGCATGATATTTAGATCTGCCACGCCCTTGCGGGTAGGCCATTTACAGTGGGTATTCGTCTCTCTCACCCCCCACCATAACGATAGAACAATTGTCTAATAATGCTTTCATGAAAAGTAACCAATGTCCTGTAACGTTGTATGTGGTTACGGAGCGGGATGTCCGGATTCTTATCCAGTTCGGAGATCTTACTAAGTAACATGTATCAGCGTTGTCTTCAGTATTGATGTCTTAACGCATCTGTTCTCAATGACAGCCGTGTCTAATAGCTAGGTAGATACCAGCCATTTGCGGTCTAAACTAGTTCTTATTTCCCAAAACTAAAAGCTAAATAAGCGAAGACGAAGGCCCGCATAAATAAAGCAGCAACTACTAATTCAGCATACTAAGAATCACATAAGACGGTGATGAGGGAATCCATCGGGAATCGCTCGTCCCGTCTTCACGTAAAACAGCATGCAACCCTATAGTCATAATCTCACTAGGTATGGTCTTTTCTTCCTCAAGCATTTTTGGTTGAAATATTAGAGTGGGCCCATTTTTGCCTACTACTCTTCTCCCGCTTGAAGCCGTGGCGACACCTTCCCGAGATGGAGGCCCGCGCGAGGCACTTGCCTCTCGCAAGGAATCAGTGACGACATTCCACGTGAGGATAATACTCCTCGCCCAAACTAACACTATGAGTAGTGCCTGCGTGAGGCACAGAACCTTTCGTCCGAGATAACCTTCTTCCTTTCAGGTTAGAGGTATAATAACTTATATTAAGTTAATTAAGTTAAGTCCCGTGTACGGGAGCCTCCCTTGCGGGGATACCTCTGCGGACCTACGAGTCTGTGTGGTACCTCCGGGAGCCCCATGTTTAAAGGTTCATCTACCTGTCTCTATGTCTCGTATTTTCGTATGCTCTTATTGTAGATTTATCTAGCATATTTATAATTGTTTAGGTAAAATCATTGTATAGACTTATATTTTTAGGTCACCAAATCAAATCTTGTAAGTTCATAGATCACGAAATTGCTATGGACAGGTATTACGGTGATACAAATTCTTGCGGTGAGACAGTTGTGTTTAATGTTCGCGAAGATGGTCGCCCGGCCCCACCGGAACGATTTAGTTCCACCGGCCTTAGGAGTAAGTTTTTGTTACCCGCAGGGCAGTCTCGTACAAGGTCCATCACCCCGAGACCGGATGCTAACCAGCGTCATCACTCATCGTGATCGTGCAGCGCGGTGATTCAACATGAAACACCGGAACGTCCCGACACTACCCGGCGAGCTACAATCCTGCATGTTGACCTATAACTTAGACCATAGAAGGAAAAAGAACAACAGTCCCAGTGTGGCTGTATCGGCCACCTGGAATTATTGGCCACTCGCATAAACGAACAAAACGAGGTGACCATTGGAAACATTTCAAATTTCTATGAAGGTACAGCTAAGTTTGATTAAAATTGGCCCCGTGGTTAATAAGTAGTCTTTTATATGATTTCCTCAGAAATTTTCTGAAAATCCAAGATGGCGGCCACAACATGCTAAATTTTGTTTGATGCACAACGGTCATGTTTTTTTACGTATCACCGTCCATGGACACACTTTAATGACCCTTAGTCCCTAATAATATTTCAAAAATTTCAGCCTGATCTGTTTAGTGTCAATGGAGAATAAGTCGCTTTCAGGAAAACTAGGCCGCTGATACAGTTGGTCAATCAAGTACCCTTGAGCATACTTGGTTCAGCTGTTGCCCCTGATGTTGCATGCACTTTGAGTCGATCATCCAAGCGGTTTCGTTGATGAGTTTTAAAGGTATTTCTAAAGATCGGCCAAAATCTAAGATGACAACTGGCCAAATTTGCTCATCGACTTCCTTTGAACAAACTTCGATCTCTATCCCATGCCCTAAGGATGCTTCGTGCCAAATATAATTGAAATCGGGACAGAGTTTTCGAGAAGATATTTAAATTTTCCCATTGCTTCTGTATGGGAGTTTTAGGCGGGAAAAAGATCCAAGATGGCAACCAAACGGTTTATCCGACAGCTGCGAAATTGGATATTTGATATCAGCATACCCAAATACATATATAAAACCAATTTCGGGTTCAAAGCCATCAAATAAAGGATCCCATATGGCCAGTTTGATTGGTCCACGGCGGCCATGTTTTGTAGGACAATCTTTAATTGCCCTTATTCCCTAATCATATCTGCCGGATTCCGACCAGATCCATTCAGCGCCCATGGAGAAATCATTTTCGGGGAAATTAGGTCATCCAAGATGGCCGCCGCACTATTAGGCTAATAAGTTCTCTTGAACAAACTTGGATCAGTTCTTGCCCTAGATGATATTTCATGAGATTTCAATTGATCCCCATGCGGTTTCGGAGAAGTTTTGAGACATTTCGAAAAATCTGCAAAAATCGAAGATGCCGGCCAAATTGGATGATCTTGAACAAAACGGATGCTTTCTGCCAAATATAAATGAAATCGGCCCAGTGGTTCTTGCTTTATTTTTAAAATGTTGACGGATAATAGACGGACGGTCGCCATGGCACACGCTCACTTTCAGGATGCGGGCGCTAGTAGGAGAAGGAGGGAGGAAGAGGAGGGAAGAGGAGAAGGGAAGGAAGAGGCGGAGGAGGAGGTGGAACAAGAGGAGCTAATTGGGGAAGGGCTAGTAGTAGTAGTAGTAGTAGTAGTAGTAGTAGTAGTAGTAGTAGTAGTAGTAGTAGTAGTAGTAGTAGTAGTAGTAGTAGTAGTAGTAGTGGTAGTAGTAGTAGTAGTAGTAGTAGTAGTAGTAGTAGTAGTAGTAGTAGTAGTAGTAGTAGTAGTAGTAGTAGTAGTGGTAGTAGCAGCAGCAGCAGCAGCAGCAGCAGAAGCAGCAGCAGCAGCAGCAGCAGTCAGTACTCACCAGAGCATCATTCCAAGATGCCCCCACACGTGGAATGCCATAACAGATATTGCCAACTCCGTGGAATCCTGAACGCCAGGCTGCAGACGCTGCAGGGGTGAGAAACTGATTAGATATGAAACTTCAATTCATTTTATAAGATACTATAGCTGCTAGGGAAGCATACCTGCCGGGGTCCCTTGAACAGGTGTGTCTATATTGGGCTCAGAAGCTTAAAGGCGGCAACAACATCAACAGCTTTCAGTAACTGTTTTCAAAATATACATTTTACCGCAATCGGTGAAAGGATTAAAGAAGCACATATACAGTGATTAACACTTTAATGGCTAAATTTGGTTAAGAAAATCAAAGTATTTGCCTATTAAATGTCAATTTGCAGATCAAGAGACTA
The DNA here is from genome assembly GCA_034401795.1 of Chaetoderma sp. LZ-2023a. Taxonomy (NCBI): domain Eukaryota; kingdom Metazoa; phylum Mollusca; class Caudofoveata; order Chaetodermatida; family Chaetodermatidae; genus Chaetoderma; species Chaetoderma sp. LZ-2023a. The sequence continues at coordinate 65,368,714 of CM067363.1, read as the reverse complement.
TTTTTGAAATTTTACCAGTGGAATGACTGTATCTGTATTGACTGGTTCCGTTATCGAGCCAGTCATTCCAATTGTAATTTTTTTTAAATAGTCTACTCGTTTTCTGCAAATGGACATTCCCAAGACCACTGCAGAGGCCGGTTTGGCCAGCTTCGTCATGAAATAGTTAAGAATGACATAATGTCATTTTCACGAAGGTGTTGTGTACGCGCAGTCGGAACATATAGAAGCTTCAGCGTATGCTCCATTATTTCGCCGGCAGAGATGTAGAGGCATCTACTAAAATATGAGAAGGAATGCCACTGGTGAATTCAGAGGATATTAATCTGTGACTGCATAGGTATACCGCAACAGGGGTCAATGGCACCAACAGTCCCCAGTCAAATTAGTTTCAAAATATCGAAGAGCTAACGTGTTCCCTTGAAATTTCGATTCTGGCAATTTAGGCTTTAAATTTCAAACAGATTTCAACACGCGTAAAATGGGGCGGAGCTTAGATAGAAATGAGTGGAAAATAACTAGAAATTTACCCGTCCACTAAGACTACTCACTCGCCACCTGGACGTCATTCATGTGTCGCCACGGCCAACCAGTGAGATGTTACACATGCCACGCCCATGGCCACAGGTCCAACAAGTGTCCGGGGCGCTAGGAGTCTGGCCAAGAAGAAGTGCCAACTGGTGACACGTATTTTAAGGTAAGATCAAATTCCTTGCCTACAAACTCAAATGATAATAAATATAATCATAATAGTATTGTTGACCATGTTTATAATGTGGTCATCAGCAACAGATGTGATCTCTTAACTATCATCGAAAACATTCACAATGTAATTACACCATTTACTACCGCACCAGTCTATGCATCCGATTCAACCGTCTCAATGGCGCATGTTTCTTCTACTGTCTCTAATATAGCTACCACTATCTTTCTTCTTTTCGTTCGCTGATCATACCGCCAGTCCTGTAAGTGACTATCGACATGATCATACGCGTTAAGTGCGTGGATCCATGGTTTGTTAGAGTGCGCCGTGCGGCCTGGAACCTCCGTCTTCAGCACTCACGGTTTCTGTCAGGGTTACCTCACCCTTACCTCCTTTAGTCGCCTCTTACGACACGCAGAGGATACGGAAGGTGTATTCTAAGCCCAACCTACAGGGCAGGCAACCACTATTACTACTGCTACTACCTCCGAAACTACTGCTACAGCTTACCCTAAAGCGAAACATCCTTGTGCTAACACAAACAATATAATAGAAGATAAATTATTTACTCGTGCTACTGTTAGTGCTAGCATAATAAATGCAATCGATAGAGCTAAAGATAATGAATATATTGATAGCATTGCATGTGCTGCTGCTACTGGTGGTGATGATGATGATGATGATGATGATGCTGATGCTGATGCTGATGATGATGACGATAATAATAATAATAATAATAAACTAAATTTCCTCAATTTTATTAGTATTATACGGTATTGTGGTGGAACAAGCAATAATCATTTTTCACACACACATTCAAGTAATAACGTCCTCTCTGATGTGGACCAATGGGTATGTAGTAAGAAGTTTATAAAACTAATAAAACGCCTTGATTTCCCATCATTTAACTTAAAGGAAAAAGGAATACGCATTGGACATTGGAATATTGAACACTTAATGCCTAAATTAAGCCAATTAAAAAATAATTATGGAGAAAACTACACAAGAAATCGAAATATTTGGTATAACAGAAACGTATATAAGCGCGTCGTCGCCGACAATTTAATAGATATTCACGGTTATAATGTTGAGAGGAAAGATAGACCGAACAATGTAGGAGGTGGGATTGTAATATACATAGCCGAAAATCAGTCACATCGTAGGAGACTTGGCTTAAAATCACCGAATACAGAGGCATTATGGATCGAGGTTACGCCCTTTAAATCGAAATCATTTTTTATTATGGTGCGTTTATAGACCTCCAAATTCTCCCGTTAGCTGGATCGACGATTTTGAAGCCCTACTTGAACCTGCATACTCTGATAACACGGATATAATTCTAATCGGCGACTTTAATTTTGATTTTCTAAAAGCAGTCACGCCAAAATGGCTATCAGTAATGGAGTTATTTCATCTTGAACAATTAGTCAATAGCGCAACTAGAATTACGGACAAAACAGCTACCCTAATAGACCATGTATACGTTACAGAGAGAAACAAATTTACGTCAGTAAGCGTAGGAGATTTAGGATCAAGTAATCACTATCCAGTTTTTGGTGCGCGACAAAACACCAGACAAAAATCACATAGTCATCACACTATAAAGTATAGATGCAGAAAAAGGTTTGACAATCAGAAATTTCTTCAGAATCTTTCCGATTGCAACTGGGAGATAATTGATTTGCTAAATGACCCAGATGAAGCGCTGCAGATATGGCAGGACGCATTTATAGGCATTCTAAATAAACACGCCCCTATTGTTGAGCGTAGAGTAAAGCGATTCTCTCAGCCAGGATGGATAACAGATGAAATTGTGAAGGCCATAAAGGACAGGGATTATTATAAGAAAGCTAAAGATATGTTTAAATATAAAGAGTTGAACCGTAAGGTAATGTCGATAATCGAAAGATCTAAGAAAAACTACTTTAGCACAGCGTTGGCTGACAATAAAAAGGATCCTTCACATATATGGACAATAATGAAGAGTATTAATCCGAAACCTAACAAAATGCCATTGCCTTTGCTTGATAGTGACAGTAATGAAATTAAAGACGTCGAAAAACATTGCGAAATGTTCAATCAGTATTTCACCACAATCGCGGCATATCTCGCAAATTCCATAAAGACGCAAACTCACATAATTTCAGACGACATTAAAACGCATGTTAGAACGAAAATCCCGAGCGAAATTGAATTTACAATACCGAGAATAACTGTTAATAACGTTTACGAGGAACTTAGTCGGTTAAAAAACAAATAAATCCGCAGGCCATGACGGATTGAATGCAAATTTCTTAAAATTATCGGCACCAGTCATAGCGCCAACAATTATACGTATTATAAATATAAGTATTGATACAGGCGTGTTTCCAACAATATGGAAATGCGCTAAGGTGAAACCGTTATACAAATCAGACATCAAAGGAGAGGTTGATAACTAAAGACCAATATCAATTTTACCTGATCTTTCCAAAATTATTGAACGACATATACGTAATCATTTGTATACATTTCTTAGTAAATACAATGTATTGATTGAATCTCGTCGAAAAATGGAGATTTGCGATAGATAATGGTGATTATGTCGGCGCTATATTGATAGATTTTAAGAGAGCTTTTGATTTAGATAATCACGATATTTTACTAGAAAAGTTAGGCCTATATCAATTTGATAAGCTTGCGTTAAAATGGTTTTCATCTTATTTAGAAAATAGAAAACAATATGTGTCAATTTCTGACAAAATTTCCGGACATCTGCCGGTAACCGTAGGTGTACCTCAAGGTTCTGTATTGGGACCACTCTTATGTATCATGTATGTAAACGATCTTCATATGGGAATAACTAGTAATGTTGATATGTACTGCGATGATACGACGATGCACTGTAATTTTGAAAAACTTCCACAAATAACAGACCAACTGACTAGCGATATGTCGATGATAGAAAATTGGTGTCAAAATTATAAAATAGTGGTAAATACGCAGAAAACACAACTTTTAATGATAAGCACTAAGCGTAAACAAGGGCAGATAAATCATGAGGAAATTAAGATACTAATATCTAATGGTGAACTAGTCATTGTAAATGAGGCGAAACTTTTAGGCGTACATATTAATGACACTCTTTCGTGGGACCAGCACGTAACACAAATTTGCAGCAAAATAGCTTCACTTATCTATATGTTAAAGAAAAATAAGAAATATATGAATGTTGATGAGCGAAACTGTTTTACAAGGCATACATCCTTTCACACATTGATTACTGCTGTCTTGTCTATTACGCTGGCACGCCTACATTGTTAAATACACTTGAAAAATTACAAAAGCGTGCAGCTCGAATAATATTAGAAGTCCCCTTTCGAGCACCGTCAACACAAATGTATGTAGAATTAAACTGGACTACACTAACGCAAAGAATGGCAATTAAAACAAATATTATGACATATAAATCATTAAACAACCTTGCACCGAAGTACATGAAAATCTGTTCACATTTGTAGAAGATACGCATACACTGAATTTACGGTAAAAAACGAACGGTCAATTAAAGCCTCCAAAAATATGAACGGATTACGGGAAAGACAGTTTTACATACACAGCAACAAAAATGTGGAATTCTTTAACTATTAATATTAAACTGTCTCCGACACTCGGATCATTCATCGCAAATATGTGTGATTGTTCACCCGTATAATGATGATAATAATAATGTTTTCATTTTCTTCTGTTTTGCCCCATTGCCCCGGAGATAAGGTTACCCGTCTCCGCCGCGGAATCTCCTCTGATTTACAACAGTCAAGGACACGCCAGGAGTGGCCAAGTGTGACCACCTAAATCACCTCCACCAATAGCGTTGCTTAATTTACAGAGGACATTGAAAACGAATTGTGCACAAAACAATAACAAAAGTAACTGATAATTACAGTGCCGAACACTCCAATATTATCAAATATAAGTACTAGGAAGAACAATAACCCTGATCATTTAGCATAATAGAGATAAAACATACACAAATGACCATTTGTTGACCAAGGGAGGCGTGTTCCCGAAAAATAAGCAGCGGAATGAATGACTCAGAAACCGAGCCAGTCAATTCTCGGAAACACTTCTCCCAGACCCGCAAATGGGCATCGGAACAATAGTCCTGATAATTAGTAATAACAACCTAGTTATAACTGCAAATTAAAATCACTGAGAACAGTTATAATGTGTATATCCCGTTAGGTTTGCAATATGTTGAACAAAATGCCCATCTGCTGGCCGGGAGTCAACTGTTTTCGAGGACTCCTCACTGGACTCATTGGCTCAGCAACTGAACCTGTCGTTGCAGTGATGAATCTTCGAGAAGAGTCTTCTCCTGGTCTACACATACACATCTTCTATTAAATTATATTTAACAATTGTTTATTTATAATCATCTGAATTAAATTAATGTCTGCTTTAAAGACAGTTAGAGCACTCTCCAGAGCATTGTCTGTTGGGGAGTGTCCATCTGCGGACCGAAAGGTCAACTGCTCCTTGTGGGTTTACCACTGGAATGACTGGTTCACTGACTGAGCCTGCCATTCGGGTCATACATTTTCAGGAGGAGTATTCTTTTGGTCTGCATATGATCATTTCCGAGCAATGTAATGCTAATAGTTCTTTGTGTTATCATTTATAAAGGCTCTCTCGTTTGCACTCTCTCTCTCTCTCTCTCTTCTCTTCTCTCTCTCTCTCTCTCCCTCTCTCTCTCTCTCTCTCTCTCTCTCTCTCTCTCTCTCTCTCGCTCCCTCTTTCGCTCGCTAATTTAACTACCGTTATATAATATTTCTATTTGAAAAGGATATTTGTATGTTAAACGAGCATGCCACAAGATCCTTTTCTCTAAATACATTTATTACAATAAAAATATGTTTTAAAAAAAAAGAAAAAAAAAGAGAACCTTAAACATACAATGAAAGGACATTGGCGGTCTAGGAGAGGAGTGTTTCCGACAATGGAGCACTGGAGTGACTGGCTCGGTAACCGAGTCAATCATTTCTGTGTCCAATTGTCGTAAACACTCCTCCGGACCAGCAAATGATCATTTCACATATCGCCAACCCAAAGGTTAGAGTTTCAGGATAGTCATATAGTACATGCATGGCAAATACTTCTAATGTAAATAGTTTTGTGTATGCATTGTGAAATTGTATTATACTATTGTCCGTCACATTAGTATGTGATTGTGCACACTTACGGGCCATATGCTTACTTTGTGATGAATATATCTATCGTATATTTTTCAACTTTTCCGATCCTTTATCATTAGAGCACGAAATGTAGACACAAAATAGGTTCCCTTGCTGTATAATTTTGATACTAATTTGACTAGATAGTGTTGCTGCCGAAGGTATCAAGACCTTTCATTCAAATTATGCTTAAGATATGCAACAGCTTAATAGCATGACTTGAGTTCCAATACTAGTGTTGAAATGGTTAGATGTTGGCGTAGACCTACTATATTGGAAATAAACCCACGGGAGTGTATGTACATGAGTTTATGTGCGTGTGGAAGTGAGTGTGTGTGATTGGGAGTGCATGTGCTTTGGTGAGTTCTTAATTTCGGTAAACTATATATGCCTAATTAACATTTAAGATACAAACCTTCGATTTAACCTTCTGATTTTATCCTACATTATGAAGTGCTATGTCAAATTTGGTGATTCTTCCACTCTTTGACCCATAAATGCACAAGCCTAGAAACAAGTCCATAAAATCGGCTAGAGAAATGAGCATTTGCAGTCCAGAGGACTATTTTTGAAAATGTATGACAGGAATGACAGGCGCGATAATCGAGCCAGTCTTTCCAGTGGTAAATTTCCAAGAATGGCATTGTCTTGTTCTGGAAACGGACATTTCACAATAGATAGACCTACTCGAGGTTTTCCTGTCAAATTTAGTCACTAAAGGGTTAAGACATTCGACGGCGTGGGTAATGATAATAATTTTACTAAATCTATTGTTTCTGTATTTATGTATAATCGTATGTTATAATGTGCTTAGCTGTATTTGTCTACGAAATTGAGAATTAGTTCCCCGGTTTAAGACTATATGCTCGGCCTCAACGTGGTGCAGGGGTGTAACCCACTGGGTGTCAATCCAGACATTTGGAGGGGCTAACCAGAGCATTATGCCCAACGCAAATGAATGACACTTGGAGATCGAATCAAACGAAATGGTGCTCGCCCTGTGAGTATCCACCAGGCAGGTGCAGCGCCGGGCTCCACGCCTCGAAGGAGCCAACCCTCAGCTACTGGAGGTCCCATCAACTCGTCTTGTGGGGCCAGGAGACGAGGATGGAGAGCTACTGGCCAACCGAAAAAGAAGACCAAACCCAAAGAGAACCCCAGTATCAACATCATGCATTGGAACGCAGAAGGGGTTACCAACAAGAAATCAGAGCTCGAACAGTTCCTGTACGAAAACAACATTGATATCTGCTGCATCCAAGAGACACACCTGCAAGAAGGAAAACCATTTAAGATCAGAGGTTACCAGATTTTCCGGTGTGATCGAAGAGGAAGAAAGAAAGGCGGGGTGATCACCTTGGTCCGAAACAGCGTGAACGCCAGCCAGATCAAAACCTTTATGGAAGAGGCAGAATATATCAAGATCAAGGTAACAACCAGCAACTCTGTGATTGACATTGTCAATTATTACTGCCCTAATGACAAGAATCTCTCACTTGACACAATCCAGGTCCTGGACTGCCACTTCCTTATTGCGGGAGACTTTAATAGCCAGTCTCAGAGCTGGGGATTCAGACCACTTGATAAACGAGGAGCAGACATTGAAGCACGGCAAGATAAAAAGCACCTTTTATTTGTCAACGATCCCACAGATCAGCCTACCTTCTACTCGTGCCGGTGGCACTCGACAACAACGCCGGACTTGACATTTTGTGCAGAAGACATTCACAGAAACCTCAGTAGAGTGGTCGGATCGCAGTTAGGAGTAAGCGACCACCGCCCAGTCCTCCTCTCTCTTTCTGGAAGTATTTCAACAAGTTCACCTCAACATCCAAGGTGGAACTACAAAAAGGCAACTTGGAGTCTGTTCGGCATTCGTTCCAATGAGCTTACCCAACATATAGCAGTAGAAGGGAGAAACATCAACAATGCGGTCAAGGAATTTAATTCAAGTACCCTCAAGGCTGCCAACGAAGCGATTCCTCGAGGGTTCAGGAAAAAGGACCGCCCCTACTGGACACCAGAACTGCAAGCAGCACATGATAAACTAGACAAGGCCAGAGAAGATGCAGAGGGTAATCCCTGTCATGAAAACCACTTCACACTACAACAAACTAAAGCCAGGTATCTAAAGACCACGCTGGAGGCCACAAGAGTCAGAAAAATATCATCAACTGAATGAGAATATAAGAGAATAAAAGCATTGCGAGAAAAATCCATATATATATATATGTATATGTGTGTGTGTGTGTGCGTGCGTGCGTGCGTGCGTGCGTGCGTGCGTGCGTGCGTGCGTGCGTGCGTGCGTGCATGCGTGCGTGCGTGTGTGTGTTGGTTACTTGCACTTGAAGCCAAGTGTACATGCTTTACACTGCTCACTCACTCACTCACTCACTCACTCACTCACTCACTCACTCACTCACTCACTCACTCACTCACTCACTCACTCACTCACTCACTCACTCACTCACCCACCCACCCACCCACCCACCCACCCACCCACCCACGCACCCACCCACCCACGCACCCACCCACCCACCCACCCACCCACCCAACCAACCACCTACCCACCCGTCCGCCCGGCGGGCGGGCGGGAGGGCGGGCGGGAGGGAGGGCGGGCTGGAGGGCGGGCGGGAGGGCGGGAGGGCGGGCGTGCGGGCGGGCGGGCGGGCAAGCGAGCGAGCGAGCGAGTGAGTGAGTAGGTGAGTGAGTGAGTGAGTGAGTGAGTGAGTGAGTGAGTGAGTGAGTGAGTGAGTGAGTGAGTGAGTGGGTGAGTGAGTGAGTGAGTGAGTGACTGAGTGAGTGAGTGGGTGGGTGAGTGGGTGGGTGGGTGAGTGGGTGGGTGGGTGGGTGAGTGGGTAAGTGGGTGAGTGGGTGAGTGGGTGAGTGGGTGAGTGGGTGAGTGGGTGAGTGGGTGGGTGGGTGGGTGGTTGGGTGGGCGGGAGGGCGGGCGCGCGAGCGAGCGAGCGAGCGAGCGAGTGAGTGAGTGAGTGAGTGAGTGAGTGAGTGAGTGAGTGAGTGAGTGAGTGAGTGAGTGAGTGAGTGAGTGAGTGAGTGAGTGAGTGAGTCAGTGAGTGAGTGAGTGGGTGGGTGGGTGGGTGGGTGGGTGTGTGGGTGAGTGGGTGGGTGGGTGGGTGGGTGGGTGGGTGTGTGGGTGGGTGGGTGGGTGGGTGAGTGAGTGAGTGAGTGAGTGAGTGAGTGAGTGAGTGAGTGAGTGAGTGAGTGAGTGAGTGAGTGAGTGAGTGAGTGAGTGAGTGAGTGAGCAGTGTAAAGCATGTACACTTGGCTTCAAGTGCAAGTAACCAACACACACACGCACGCACGCCCGCACGCACGCACGCACGCACACACACACACATATACATATATATATATATATATATATATATATATATATATATATATATATATATATATATATATATATATATATATATATATATATAAATATATAATTTTCTCGCAATGCTTTTATTCTCTTATATTCTCATTCAGCTGATGATATTTTTCTGTATGGCGCTGGTGATGATGATGACAAGGCCAGCGTAGACCACGACGAAAAGCTTGATAAACTTCTTGGTCGATGTAGAATGATGGGCATTAAACGTAATAGGAAAAGATGCCAATTTAGGTACAAAGCGTGAAACTGAGAAAGACGAGACTATGATGCTGCTGCGAGATGTAATCCTGAACGGCTGGCCTGTTGGGAGAAATTCAGTCCCAGAACAATTGCTGCCTTATTACAGCTTTCAGGATGAGTTGATTATACGTTTTCAAAGGTGAAAGACTGGTAATTCAGGGTGGCCTACGGAGTGAGATGAAGAAGTCAATCCATGATAATTCCCATCTTGGAATTGATGGTTGTCTGCACCGAGCACGATAATGTTTATTCTGGCCAGGTATGAGGGCAGAAATAAAGCATTATGTATCAACATGTGAGACGTGTCACTCATTCGAAACGAATCAGCAAAAAGAAGACCTCATGTCCCCTGAGATACCAAGCCGTCAACACACATCTCTGTGTTTGATTAGTCACTTTTAATTCAGTTTACTGCGCAAGGCCTCGTATGTGAAAGGCGTAAGTATACAGCCTAATCAAGATGGCGTTTTAAAGAATGTTTAACTGAGCACTGAGTGAGATATAATAGTTCTAATCTTGAGCTTTAAGTGTATTGATAGTTTGAATAAAATGTACAAATTCGCTAAAATCTTAACTGTTGCTCATAGAAATGCCTGTACAAGCAAGAATTGCTCATAGATATGAACACCCGATTATCCACGGTGAACTGATGTCAATGGATCGAGTGTCCATGTAATGGAAATTGGGGCAGAAATATGGACATGTGTGCGGGAAAAACAAAAGACTGTGTATACCGAACAATATTAACCATCGGGGAAAGCTCCATTGCCTAATGGTGCAAGCATAACATATGCGATTTACAAACACGGCAAAAATCACAGGGAAAGATTTAGAGAGGAAATGCAAGAATATTGGCATCCTTGACAATTGAAAAATGACCATTGATCAATGGGCCAGCCATACTTCACACTGCTGTCAAATGGCTCAAGTTGATTACAAGAACCTATTTATAAATGGGGCAATGGTCACGTACAATGGTCACAAGCAAAATGTTGAGCGTCAAATGCAAGCGTATTGGTGTCCTTGAACGTATTGATCAACGGGAAAATTACCGCTGACCTATAGAGAAGATATCCCTGACATTATTTACCAACGTTTCTAGCCTCCAAACAGAAGGCACTTACCAGCTGGACAATGCCCACCAGCAAACATTTGGATGAGAAATGTAAAGATATTGACGTTCTTTACATTAGGGACAAGTGGAAAACGTACCATGACCAATGGGGCAGCCATCCCTGACACTATTGACAAATGCCTCAAGTGTACCATCTACCAATGGCGTAATGGATACAAGCAAACATTGTTATTTTAATCCTATACTATATTAAATTACTTTCAACACTTTAGGACCTCATAAATAATTAATTTAAAAACAATAGTACCTGGATTATCTTAAAAAAGCACGCTTGCGTAAGACTTTTGTGTATGTCCCCTCATCCTTTAAAACTGGCTGTTTTCTGTTCTTAATGTCCGCCACCACGATTCTAATCCTTGATTTAATTGGCTTGTGCCATACAAGAAACACGAATTTGCATTTGCCGCAATATTGTTTGAAACACTTCAACGTGTCCATTTTCGCTCCCACGATCAGCACGAACCCGCACCGGACAGCCATGCAAAGCCCTGATAGTTTGCACATAGTGCCCGCCTATTATAGTATGGTCATTGTTTGTGAATGCTGCTCTCGACCATATATTCTTTCTTGAATAACCATCTATACAACCATGTATGCAAATTCCATATGGCTTAAGTTTATCATATCCATCAATATGCCATACAAAATTAGGGATGTGTATCTGCGCCGTATAAGTCTATGTCTTCTTCGCAGATCGACACCTTCGGCATCTAATTCTCCCAGTATCATACGGACTGTCTCTCATTTCACTGTTAGCCTATTTTGAAGGCATTTTAGGTGCATCCACCTATACCCATGATGGCGTCCTGATTGCTTTATCTCATTTTCGATAAAGTCAACGACAGCACCTAAATTTGTATAGCGTTTTCTCCGGCGTAGACCACATGCAAACAGGAGTCGCTTTAAATGACGTATTCCTAGATGAATACCACCCTGATTGCTCAAGACAGATTGAAGTTCGATACAGTTAAGTCCCAACAAAAAGTAGTTTTTTTTATCAAAACGTCTCTGGCAGCCATCTTGGTTGACACACCTAAAGTAAAAACGAAACAGAAAACTTTAATTTATAACGTTAGTTATTCGGGTTGTTCAAATCGGCAGTATCAAAACCATCCAAACCGACCAATATGCATCATGGCATCAAAATCAGTTGGGAAAACCAACACGTCATTGCAGTCAAATTGCTTCTAACATGGATAATTGTTTTGTGATATATTTTCAACTGAACAATGTGGTAGCTGATGAACGGTCATTACCGACTTGACTTGAAACTTTGAACCAGTTGAGCAAGACTAGTGCAATCCAAGATGGCCACTGACCTAATTGGTCAACGCCATTTCTCCTATGTCTTTTCAATTGCAAAGATTTGGCACGAAAGTATCAATCTGACCCATTGTTATCGAAAGCAAGACATAGGTATGGCTTTTCCGACTACGGCGTCAACGCGGAGGTCTTTGCTTCTTGTTCTATACATTTAGAATGCAGTATCCAAATGTAACAAAATTTAGACAGATGACTGCCTATACCAAAGTGAAGCCACCCACTGACAGTGATGTCATTATGTCAACGATCACGGATATTTGGACCTTTGAACTTGTTTCTTTTAATGTTAAGTTTTTTAATATATATATTAGCGAAATATGGACTAAAACTTGTGCCCATCGCACAGCTAAAAATTTGTTGAAAAATCTCACCAGCGAATTCAAAATCATTGCCCTTTAAACTAAGTTCTAATAGAGTTATTACTTCTCGGCCTGGTCTGATGGTGCCAGGGTAGTCTGCGAATGCTCTTCGAAATGAATTTAAGCCCCGCTCGATGTCAATATTAGTATACATAGCATCGGTATCGAGGGTGATCAGGAATACATTTGGAGGTACCAAGATCTTAGAAACCTGAGATAAAAAGACCAGTATTTTGCAGAAAGCTAAAATGCCTATTCCCAATTGGCAGAAGATGGTGGTCGATAAATTCACTGATCCGATATGATCCTGAACCACATCTGAAATGAGAGGTCGCCCTGGTGGTCTCATGGGGGTCTGACCATGATTCAATAGACTTATTGATTTTAGGAAGAAGATAAAATGTTCGTGGTTTTGAATCTTATTTTGCAAATATATATTTAAATTGCTTTTCAACTATTTTCTTGTTGTCGACCATTTTTTGGAAAATTTCGTTAAATTTGTCACAGTTATTTTGGCTAAGTGGTTTATTTAGTTTTCGATAGGGTAGCTAAGTATGTAGTTTTTCTCTCGCCATTTTAGGAAGCTGAAAAAAAGAGATTTTGGGAGAAGGTGTCGGAGTATGAAAAGGACGCCCTTGGAAAGTGTCCAGATCAGCCGCCCATTTACCCGCATGTACATTGATGACATTTTTATGAGTTGGCAACACACAAAAGAAGCATTTACTGAATTCTTGCCAATTCCGTATAATCATGACCCAAATTTAAAACTGAAAGCTGAAATTAACGAGAATTCTGTAGATTTCCTGGGTGTGACTTTATACAAAGGTGTAAAGTAAGAAACAACTGGCCACTGGCTTCCATCCATCCCATACTTTCAAAGAGCGTGTAAAATTGCAAATAATCCGTTTTCATAGGAATTCGAGTGACAGGAAAAGATTGGTGTCATCATGATCGGCCATTTAGTCAAATCCCCCCACCCCACCCACCCCCATCACCCCTCCCCTTGGCGACCGTGGCTAGTATGACGAAGTAACTGTAATACAAAATCCCTAAAATAGCACAGATCATTGATAAATGCGTATCTTTAAATTAGCTTATTTATAGATTATATTAGATTATAAGTACCACTATATACCTGGGTAAATACCCCTTGATTTAAACGCTTAAGTTATTGTAACAAAATGATAATTAATGTCTTAACACTCGTAATATAGTCTAGTTACGTGCTAAGCATCAACAACAGATGTAACTTCTGTCATTAAAACTATGGTCGTAATATCCGGTTACGTGGTGTAAAACATTATCTCGAGCGCTCGAGATAATATGTCGAGCGCTCGAGATAATATTTTTTCGCGTGCCCTAAGCCTTAAAATAACAACTAAGGGGTGGGTTGTCATGGCTATCGACGCATATCATGGGTTAAAGGACGTCGTTGCTTTGCAGGGGCGTATCAATGTTACTAAACCTGTATGGAATGTAACAGTGTCAAATGAGGGGGTCACGGAAAAACTTCTAGAAGATGTTCTTATTGTAAATGGCGAAGTTGTTAACGTAGAGGAAATCGAGTCAGATAGGTTGCTAGTGAAGATGAAAGTTCCACTAAAAATTCCAGATGACAGAATCATGAATGAACTCAAGAAGTATGGCAAAGTGCAAAAGATTGAACAGGAACCGTATCTCTTTGACAGAACGCTAGAAAACAGTGTAAGGCGTATCTGGTTTGATTGAGTGGATAGCCCTTTACTAAGCAGATTGACGCTTGATGGCAGCTTTATCCTGCCCTTATGGTATAGAGGGCAAATTAAAGAGTGCCAGATCTGCCTAAGTACTGACCAGTTGGCAACAGATTGTCCCAATCGAAACAAATGTTTGCAGTGTGGTTCAGTGTGGACCATTTTAAATGTCGCTGTCCAAAAAATCAAAACAAGCCCTCAGTATCAGGAGATAATCGCCCATTAAAGGATGCACCCGAGTCAAATCCTTCTAAAGCAATCGCTACAGAAGCTGTTGTTGTGGTTCATGCCACTGAAAATGGCACAAACAAATCATCAAATCCTGTTAAGGTAACTACAGTTGATGAAATTCAAGTATTAGAGGAGGGTATAACCTTAAGTCAAGAAAATGATCAAAATGCAGTGGAGCCAAACGTGGCTGTAAAAGACAGGCATAAAAATGATGATCTTACAGAAGAGCCAGTTTACAATTCCTTAGAAGATGAATTAAAATTAGGACAGGATAAGTTTAGGACTTCAGTCGGTTTTCCGCTAAGCCTACTTGATTTAAATCAGCTTGAAGATATGGTAAATGACGCCCCTGCCAAATGTAACCTAAGTAGCAATAAGCGTCATAAAGAATAGCTCAGAATCTGAGATTGAAGTAAATGATATGGATGATGATGCAATGCCAGTTGCAGAATCAGATGTGTCCATTCAAACACAGAGTTCACAGATGAAAGATGAAATCGTAATGTACCGATCAGAAGGGGGTGAAGTGTTAGTGCCATATGTAACGGCGAGAGGCGTGAAATATCGTCTACTGTGTCATGATTGTGATATTTCCAAATATGAATATTTGTCTGTGGTAGAACTAGGAAACATTGAATTCACAGGACAATTATGTAACTGGTCTAAAAAAACAAATACAGTTAAAGTAATGATGGCGGTTGTAAACATCATTTTACAAATTATGATTATCTGCACCACCAATTGCAGAGGATTAAATACCGAATTCAAGCAGCCCAACTTGCTTGAAGAATTAGCAACTGAGAGAGTTGATTTTACTTTTCCACAAGAGACCAAAATTAAAAAAACTATAGTGTATGAATGTCTCAAAGATATTTCAAAAGGCCAGATTTTTTATTCTTTATCACAAGATAATAGTGCGGGAGTGGCCATTCTTATCCTGCCCCGCTGTCTCAACTATGCTGACGTTATATCGTCGTCATCAGATACAAATGGATGATGGATTTGTGTATCAATTGATGTACTAAACACAAGTTTAAATTTGATGTGCCTTTATTCACCTACCTCTCATCAATTGGGCCGTGAATTTCTAAATGATGTTTCCACAATAATTCAAGACAGAACGCCTGAAAACCTAATTATGGGCGGAGACTTTAATTGCATATTAGATGAGGCTAAAGACAGAAACTCTAGGTCTAATTTTAATGACACATCACATAATATTTTGAAACACATTTGTGAAAATAAAAGCTTGGTAGACACTTATTGGATTGAAAACTCAGAAGGCCGGGAATTTACTTGGTTTTCAACCGATGTAAGGATAACTTCAAAGTTAGACAGGATCTATGTAGAACGATCACTGAAAGGTTCCATGTGTACAACTAACATAAAACCAGTAACATTCTCTGATCACAATATGTTTTCATTCACATTGACTGGGTCAAACGAGGAGATGGATTTTGGAAACTTAATGTAGCATTGCTACGAATTGCTACGAGATAGTTGCTATCGCAAAAGTTGATGGCGGCATTGGGATGAAAGAAGAGGTTCGTATGAATGTATACCAGACTGATGGGAAGATGCTAAATCAGACCTGAAATATATTTCAAGGCAGTATTCCATCAGGAAAGCACGTGAAATACAAAAGTGCAAAAAGGCGCTTCAGATGTCGTTGTGTAAAATTAATAAGACAATTAATGATGGGGAATATAATTATTACGAACTATTAGTTAAATTACAAGGTAGACTAAATGAAATAGAGCAATATCAGTTTGATGGCGCCAAATAGGGTCAAGAGCACAAATGCACGCCGAGGGCCAAAAAGCCTACACGTTACTTTTGTAACTTGGAAAAAGCAAGAGGTATAGAGAAATTAATGCGCTCACTGAAGCCTAATGATGAAGTATCAGTGTGCTCAAATGCAGAAATGATGGAAACAGTATCCGAATTTTACAAATCATTGTATAAATCTGAGGGAAGTGATGAAACTGCAACTATAGATGTTTAGCTAATATAACGAACACACTTCCAGATTCATGTCGCGAAAGCTGTGACCAATCAATAACAATTGATGAGTTGACACTATCCCTCAAAGGTATGAAGTTAGAAAAGTCTCCTGGATGCGAATTTTATCAAACATTCTGGCACATATTTGGGCCAGTATTAGAAGAAATAGCAACCAGCATTTTAAGCAAGGGCATCTCCCTCCATCGATGACCCAAGCATATGTTCGGCTTATATACAAGGGGGGGGGGGGGTGACAGAAATAAAATACAGAATTATAGACCAATCTCTCTACTCTGTGTAGTTGATAAGATTATTACTCGGGGACTAACTTTAAAACTTGGCGTACTCCTAGGCGCAGTCATTGATGATGATCAAACCTGCTCTGTGCCAGGAAGATCAATATTAAACAACACTTTGCTTATACGGGACCTTATTCAATTAGTTGAAAAGGATTGTATCGCAACGCAATGACCTTCAAGGAATATGTAAACGTGGCGTAGAAAGGCCACTAAAGGTTTCTTAATATGCAGATGGTACGACTGTGTTTGCTCGTAAAATACAGATTTTAAAATTTTAATTGGAGTATTAACAGATTTTCCAAAGGCATCAGGGCTTAAAGTCAATACAGATACATCTAAGGGCTTATTGTTGGGCGATTCGAAGGGCAGAGGTGATAATGTGATGGATATTAATTGGTCAAATGATGTCATGAAAATTTTGGGTATTTACTTTAGTAGAGAACAAAATGTATTACTAAACTGGGAATAAGGTTATCCGAGCTAAAGTGTGCATTACTAAATTGGACACGACGTCGCCTAACTGTCTTTGGCAGGACATTTGTCCTTAATAATTTAATTTTATCTGGACTGTGGTATACCGCTTCTGTAGTTCATATGCCCAAATCAGTAGAGTCAAAGATCTACACGTTACTTTTGCCCTTCTTATGGGAGGACAAAGCCCATTTAGTATCACAGTCAATCCTCACCAATGAAAAACATGCCGGAGGCCTGGATTTGGTTAATGTTTCAGCAAACCGTGCTTCTTTAAAATAGAAATTCTTGAATAAGTTACTTATTTCAAACTCATCTTGGTTAAGTGTTTCAAGGGCACTTCTCTAAAAGTATGTAGACCCATTTCTAGTAGAATGTGTATTTATGTACAATAAACTGCCTACTAATCATCAAAAGATATCAAATGCATATAAAGAACAGCTTGAAGCCTTAAAAATATTTACACAATCAATGCCACAACCCAATTATTGGGAAGATGCCTTAGAGCAACGTTTTTGGGGCAACGAGTTGATTCGTGATAATGATGTATTATATTTGCCATCTATGGCCAAAGATGGTATTCAATATTTACGTGACTTGGTAAATCCGAAATCTCGTAAATGGATTGCGATGCAAGATGTAACAAGAATAACATCAATGAGATATATTGATGCGCAGTGCTTATTTGTTAGAATAAAGAATCCAATACCTGCTGTATGGTTCACATTGCCGAAAGCACATTGATATGGTGCAACCAACATTAGTATTTTTGTCAGAACATATAAAATACAACATGGCATCAAGAGACTGGTATAGAATTCTAATGCGAAATCGGAGACAGACTCCTATTGTGGTTAGGCATTCGAACACTTTAGGATGCGCGCCAAAGAACTGGAAAAATGTCTGGAAAGCAATACATCTACCTTGTCTACATGGAAATGCACGGCACCTGACATGGCGATTACTCCATCGAAGGCTATGAGTCGGCCATTTTACTTATATGTGTAAAATAACAAGTGCAGACCGGTGCTTATTATGTAATACTGAGGAGGAAACGATAGACCATCTATTTACTCAGTGTCGCATAACTACATGCTATTGGGTATGTATCAATATGCTCATTGCTAAATTTGTAACCAAATATGTGAATTTAGTGGCTGAAACAATTTTTTCAAAGATTGCTCAACTATCGGACGAATCATTAATAGCAAGGAGAAAGAATTGTTAATAACCCTGTTATCTGTAGGAGTGTGAGCCATCTGGAAGCATCGGTGTTCAGAGGACAGAGATAAAATCGGCAACAACCATCAGAGAGCCATACAAGCTATAGTTCTGCCATTGTTAATAAACTGCATTCATTGTGAATTGTACATGCAGGTAGAACACGGGAGAGAAAGTAGATTTAAAGACGTATTGTGCAAAACTGGCCTAGTATCAATTGAATACGGATATCTAAAAATATCAGAAGCGGAACTTGTATAGGCTAGCACATTCGCTGCTTGCTGTATATTGATAAATGCCATTTTAATTTTATTTAATTGCCTTTATTTTAAAATTGTAATGCCACAGGAGACTCTAATCTTGACGAATATCCTAACAATGGGAATCAGTACATTTAAATATCAAATGATCATTATGTCAATATTCTGAAGGTGATCCGATTTTCAAGTTAACAGAGTGTGATATCTTACAATTAGCTTCCTGTTGTAAATGTTGACTGTAGGTGTATTTGTTCCAGGGTAATCTGCAAAAACTTACAATGAAGTAAATTTAGAATGTGAACCCAAAGCGCCATCTCGGTAGTCATAGTTTGTATACTTTTGCTTTGTGCATTATATTATATAAAGGCTACTACGTCCGATGGGCATTTAAGAATCGGCTAACTGGCGGCAATGAGTGACTTTTTGTTACTTATTGGCGAGTCACCTCGCCACTTGTTGGCGAGCTGCACGCGCCATTTGGCCCTACTACTATACGGAGTGCTACGTTAAACTACATGTGATCTAAGTAGCCTGCCGGTCATGAATCGGCTCAATGGCGTCAATGAGTAGCAGTAGCTTACTGCTAATTATTGATGAGTCACTTTACCACTTGTTGGTTAGCTATGCTCGCCATTTGGGCCTACTACTACACGATGTGCAAATGGCAATGGCTTTGTAGAATTATGTTATGTTATCAGCTCTTTGTTAATTATGTCTTCTACATAGTTATGCCACGGTTGTGGTATATGATAATAGAGTATTTTAGCTTGCACTGTTTTGATATGTTAGGTCTGTATTGCTATTCTATTAATAACGCCTGCTATTTCATCCGATTTTTTTTTTGGGGGGGGGGGCTTTTAAAGGAGTTCCCCGTGAAGTGTATCCAACTGCGTCAACGTCTGATTTAAAAATATAAATAGTAGTAGTAGTAGTAGTAGTAGTAGTAGTAGTAGTAGCAGCAGCAGTAGTAGTAGCAGCAACAGCAGCAGCAGCAGCAGCAGTAGTAGTAGTAGTAGTAGTAGTAGTAGTAGTAGTAGTAGTAGACTACAGGTATGGTTCAACCCATTATGAGTCTACAGAGATCCAGACACACAGAACACTAACAAATTGATTCGGTAACTCCACAGTGCAAGCCTCCCCCAGGTCTCCTAACAGTTTCATGGCTCATTACCTTTCCAGGTTAAACATTGACAAATGTAGAGGCGGCTGTGCTGATAGTGATCCTTTACTTGACAGACACCCCCCCCCCCCCCACCACACATAGCCCTCTTCATACCCCTAACAAATTTACGGGTCATTAGGCCCATCACTCAACATTACCGAGGGCCACTATTTCAACACCCCGAACAATGATGACTATTGAGGTGGCTCCGCTGATTGGTCGGAAATTATTGTATCAGTAATATGCAAATGAGCCCACGCCCCAACATCTTCGTGACTCATTTCACCTGTCAATCATCGGCACAGATCAAATCTCTACATCACCAAAATGTGAGGAAGAGATGGACGGCTGCTATGATTAGTCTATAGAGTTATGATTTCATCTCATTTGCATATTAGGCCACGCCCACATGCCCACATATCGTCAGGGGCATGGACCATTAAAATAGGCCCACTTCCTGACGATATATGGGCGGGGCCTAATATGAAAATGAGATGATGCCATAACTTTCTCGACCATGGAGAGCAGCCATCCATCTTATCTCCCGCCTTACTAACAGCTACACGTATAAGCCACAAGATCTGGTTCCCAGTCAGGCGATCATTTGAGTAATATTACGGATTTGATGTTTTTATGTTCCCTGAAAAATTCACATTTCAAGCAGGTTGTCGATCCATCCGTTCGCCTTTCCATTCGGCTGTCCGTTCATCAACTCATCAGTTCATCTGCTCATCCGTTCATCTGATCGGGCTCTACACGTTTTCCAGGCCATAGTTTCAAGACCATTTCACATATATTCACTAAATTTGGTATGTGGATGCATCTTAGGGGGAAGCTGTGCAGTGCATGAATAGTTGGTTAGCGTGACCTACGTTTCACAGTTCATAGAACATCACCAAAAGTGTGTGTCCACGCTGTGGTTTCAAGAGTTGCTGATATACAGGAATTAAACTTGATATGAAGATGCATCTTAGGGAGAATGTGTGCAGTGTATGAAAAGTAGGCCATACTTTTCACAGAGTATAGACCATTATCGAAAATGTTTGTCCGCGGTGTAATTTCAAGAGTGTTTTGTTATAGAAAAGTTAAATATGCATCTTCGTTCGGTTTTTAGTTTCAAAGGTTTTAATTCTATGGTAAAGAAACTTGGTGCATCGATGCATTATAAGCTGAAGTTCTGTTATATATGAAAAGTAGGTCAGTGTGACCTAGTTTTTACATTTTACTTTGTTCAGGCTTTAGTTTCAAAGTTTTGTTTTATTAATGTGAACTAAACTTGGTGTATGGATGCATTAGACACTGAAAGTTCACTGAGCGTGATCTTTGCCCTACTTTTCATGGTTCACTGAATATTACAGATACATTTTGTCCGGGACATAATTTCAATAGCGTGTCTGCGATGCCTTCGGGGAGCATACACTAGTTTATTGATATACCTTGATTAAAAACAATTGTTGTAAAATATCCATAGGCCCAATGCAATATAATAGCGCTTCACATTTCCTTTAAATTATTCATAAACTCCTGGTCTTTGAAAGCGTTCACGTATCAATTTTGACATCAGATCACATTACCCCTTTCTATTTGTTCAAGAAATTAAAATATTTACTTTTTGAACGTCAATTTGCAGGCCAAGAGGCTATTTTTGAAAATTTACCACCGGAATAATTGGCGCGATTATCGAGCCAGTCATTCCAGTGGTAACTTTTCAAACATTGGCTTCTCTTGGTCTGCAAATATGCATTACACATTACAGGGGCCGTTTTGGGCCGGCGTCGTCTGGAAAAGGTTAAATTATTCTATACACGCAATAATACTCATCAAATAAAATGGACAAAATAGTTAGACAAATTAATCCGCTCGAACCATTTCAGCGCTCTTGATATGTTAACCACTCCACTCCAGAAAGTCCGGCGACCTTAATCCCAAAGCCCTCGCATGTGAAAGTTGTGGAGCAATTTGTTTTTATACTCCACACATCAACGGGTGCCAGTCAACTTAATTTCAAAATTGTATTCAGAATATTTGTTATTTTATGGATTGTATAGTTTGTAATAGGACTACACGTGGTCAATAGTGCCAATATGGTAATATTTTGATCCATCTCCGTAAGGAAATCACTTTCATCGCTGTCTGATTAATGTATTATATACAACTAGCTGAGATGAACTCGATACAGTGACAGTAGCTAACTATAAGGTTATTCAAAAGAACCGAATTGGAGCACGACGTAAACGTGGAGGTATTGCTCTGCTACATGAGAATAAGATAGCCAAGTTCACCCAACAACTACACACGGTTAGCGAGTACGCCATATGGGCATCTGTATCTAAAACATTCACAACATTGGGTTACGATATCATAATTGGCGTCATCTATATTCTCCCATAATATACATAATGTACAAATACACAGTTAACAAACGGCACACTGAATATGCAAAACATTAACCAAATAAACTTAGCTATCTCAGACATGTTTGAGCAAACTGCTTTAGGGACATTCGGCCAAAGAAGAGCTGGCGGCCTGACTCATGAAAACGTAATGCAACAGACATATTATGATTAATATATATCTAATAAAGTTCTAGACGCTGCAATAATCCCAGATGCATGGACAGAAGGTATCATTATACCTATTTACAATCGGAAGGGTGAAATGAATGAGCCCAAAAATTTTAGACCGATTACTCTACTCAGCTACCTATGTACGCTTTTTACGGCCATACTAAGTAACAGAACAAATGAATTCATGGAAAATAATAACAAATTATCTGAAAATCAAGCTCGATTTAGAAGGGAATGTTCCACTATTGACCACATCTTCACACTTTATACTATTTTAGAAATCTTAAAAAACAAACAGAAACGATTGTTCTGCTGTTTCGTCGATTTCGAGAAAGCTTTGGGTGAAACTTGACCAACACAATATTACTGGTAACATTTTCAGTGTAATTAAAAGTATGAATACTAATAAAAAACAACTGTAAATAACTCTCTCTCAATCCCCTTTATGTGTACACGATGAGTTCGCCAAGGAGAATCTCTCTTACCAATTCTCTTCGTTTAAACCATCTAGAAAATTTTCTACAAAATCGAAATTGTAAGCGACTTGAGCTATGTACTGATGAAGACTAATTATCCACCCTCGTTAACTTACTAATGCTCCTGTATGCGGATGACACAGCAACATTATCGAACACAAGTCACGACCTACAAGAAATCCTAAATGTTTTTGACCAATATTGCGAACAATGGAAACTTAAAAGTAATGTAATTGTATTTGGAAACGCGGAAAGATATTGGAAAAAACTAAAATTTTATCTAAAAACTAAAGATCTTGAAATTGTTAACAAGTACAAATATCTGCGAATACACTTCTCTTATAACAGACACCTTCTCTTAGCGGAAAAGAATATAGCTGAATAAGCAAAAAACGCCTCATTTACATTGCATCGCCGAGCTAGACAACTTGACTTACCATTAGATTGCCTTATCAAACTATACTATCAAATGATTGAGCCAATTCTGTTACATGGATGTGAAGCAATTGGAATAGAAACCTGTAATTTATTATTAAAAAGGTCTAGATTTCTTAAGATATCTCCTAAAAGTTAAGCGCAGTACATCAAAATACATGATATATGATGAGTTAGGAGAAATATCGATACAAATACTGATACAACAACGCATGATAACATACTGGCTAAAACTAATTTCAAGGAAACAAACTTACCTCGCAGCTAAATTATACAAGTACATTCTACTAGACTCGCAACAAAACGGTACACAATGCAGATAGCAAAACTCTATAAAACGATACTAGATAACTCAGGACACAGCCACCTGTAAAGGAACCAAGTAATACATAACCTTAACCAAACATAAATAACAATAACCAACACACTTGAGGATCAAATTATACAGTCATGGCACACACAACTTATACAGTCATGGCATGCACAAATTATACAGTCATGGAGGCACACATTATACAGTCATGGCACGCACAAAGGAATGAATCATGGAAAGGAAAAATATATAACAGTTTTAAAATAAATTGGGGAAGGGAAGAGTATCTCTTAAAACTTAGCGATTGAAACAAAATACTGTTTACAAGATTTAGAACAAGCTGCCATTGTCTACCATTAGAAAAGGAACGGTGGGATGGAACTAAGAGAGCAGAAGGCGTTTGCAACCCCTGTAATAAGAATGAAATCGGAGACGAGATTCACTACTTATTCACTCTGTCTTCTTTCAAAATAAGTGAGTAAACATTTTGCCCAAATATTATCGCAAAGGACCAAATTTCTTCAAATTTCTCCAACTCTTTTCAACACATAACAAGAAACGTCTAGCAAAGATTTGTCACTTAATTACGGAGATTACAAAACATTTTCAACGCTAATTAAATTACTACTACTACTACTATGCTGTGTACTAATACTACTACTACTGCTGCTACTGCTACTACTACTACTACTACTACTTTTTTTCTTTTCTTTTTTAAAATCCGACGCTGACGCAGTCGGATACACTTCCCGGAGGAACTCCTTTAAAAAGGCTTGCAAACCCCCATACAAATCGGTTGAAATAGCAGGCTTT